>JARJRE010000245.1:0-171131 GCA_030783385.1 Akanthomyces dipterigenus | reverse complement strand
GATGTCACTGGTTACGACACCACTGTCGGATACAGCCGTTATGTTGGTATGAAAGCTACAGACGGCCCTACAGCGCGCATCCTTAAGGACGCCGGTGCTGTACCCTACGTCAAGACCAACGTACCCATTACCCTGCTCAGCTTCGAGTCCGCCAACGATGTCTGGGGCATATCTACCAATCCATATAACAACGAGTATACACCCGGTGGATCCACCGGTGGTGAGGGCGCTCTTCTGGCTCTTGGTGGTAGAATCAGGGTCGGTAGCGATGTTGCCGGCAGTGTCCGCTGCCCGGCGCATTTCTCGGGCATATACTCTCTCAAGTGCTCTACTGGTCGCTGGTTAAAGCTGGGCATGCGCACCAGCATGCCTGGCCAGGATGGTATTCCTGCCGTATACAGCCCTATGGCCCGCACACTCAACGACCTCACCTACTTTACGCGCTCCATTGTTCAGATGAAACCCTGGAACTACGACTACTCCATCCACCCCATTCCGTGGCGATCCGACGTTGAAGAGGCGTACGCCGGGAGGAAGAAACTTCGCGTAGGCGTCATGCGCACCGACGGCGTCGTCGACCCTAGCCCTGCCTGCGCTCGTGCTCTTGAAATGACTGTCAGCGCGCTCCGTGCTGAGGGCCACGAAATCATTGACGACATTGCGCCACCCCAGCCATACGAAGCCTTGCAATTGGCCTCGCAGCTCCTAGATGCCGATGGTGTGCAGACGGCGCTGTCCTTTTTCCGCACCGGCGAAGGTAAGATCGCGGTGTGGCCCAGATGCGATTTTATTTCAATCTCCCACGCATCGTCAAGTATGCGCACTACCTTTGGGTCCGATATGTCCGCCAAGATCCTGTTTGGGCCGGCATCCTCCGTAACTGGCACCCCAAAACAACCTACCAGTACTGGCAGCTGATTGCCAAGCGTGAGGCGTATAAGCGCCGGTGGTTCGAATTTTGGGAGGACGAGGGATTCGACTTTATAGTCACTCCTCCTAACGCCACACCGGCTGTCCCTCATGGCGGCATGCACGATTCATGCAGCAGCTGTGGCTACACGTTCCTCTTTAATCTGGTTCGTTTATCACGTTCAAGACAACAATTTCCACTCGAGGCTCACTAACGCTTTATAGCTTGATTACACTGCTGGTGTTATTCCCGTAGCGCACGTCGACAAGAAAAAAGACCAGCTGCCCAAAGGCTTCAACGTTCAGAACCTGAACGGCGTCGCCCGCGGCGCCTACAAGCACTACAACGCCGACGACATGCACGGCCTCCCTGTCGGTGTGCAGGTGATTGGTCGCAGATAAGAAGAGGAAAAGGTTCTGACCTTGATGAAGAGAGTAGAAGACGCCCTCGGCGACAACAGGTTCAAGCTGCTGGAGGTGGACTAGACGCATGGCGTGGAGCGGAAATTAAACGACGGACCGGACCGATACCTTCAGCGAGAACAGCCACAATAATAACCACCATTGCATTAGACTATACTACCTGTTGCATTTGATTTGTCCAACACTGGGCTTGTGACGTATGTTTGCGTATACGTAGGTTTTGTTCTGCTCGCGAAATTTGGTCTCTCGCTACTGCGGCTCCGATCTCGGCGACCGACTACCTCGACGGCGCGCGCTTACATGAAAAGGTATAAAACCCGTTTTGTTCCCCACGAATGCAGCAGGAGCAAGCATTTAGACAAGAAGAATTATTCTTGAGGATCAATTTGCACTCACAAGCCGGTATTTATAATCCATAAATAATGGCGGAACAGGGCAAGGACCATTGGCACTCTGGTGTAAGTGGCCACGCCAAACAGCTTCAACCCCGCAAAACAAACAGCCTGCTGACATTGTCCCTGCATCGTCACCAGAACTACCAGCACTCGGCGTCTTTTGTGCCAAAGCTGGCCGGCAAAGTGACGCAGTGGCTTGATTTACAAAAAGACGATGTTGTACTGGATATTGGCTGCGGCGGTATGCTTCATCTCCAAAGTCTACAAGCGGGTATGGGCATAGCTAAACTCAGACGATGAAGATGGCATCCTGAATCTAGATTTCGCCAAGGTGCTGTCTCAAGGCAAAGGGTCCGTTCACGGCATCGATAGCTCCGCCGCCATGATTGACGCCGCAAAGGACTTGTGCAAGGAGTTTCCAAACGCCACTTTTGAAGGTAAGACCCGATGCATCTACTGGAAACTGGCAAAAGGAAGAAAGGCTAACAATCCACACAAGTCCTCGACGGGACCAAAATGCACAGCAGCGCCGCGCTGCAGCAGGGCACCTTTACCAAGGTCTTTTCCAACGCCGCCCTGCACTGGATCCTGCGCGAGGAAGCCACGCGGCCGCCCTTTTTCCGCGCCGTCCACGCCGCCCTCGCGCCCGGCGGCACCTTTGCCTTTGAGATGGGCGGCCTGGGCAACGTCAAGGAGATGGCGGCCGCGCTGCTCATGGCCTGCGCGCGGCGCTGCCCCGGCGGGCTGCCGGCCGTCGTCGCGCGCCACTACCCGTGGTTCTTCCCCGACGAGCGGTGGGCGACGGCGGCGCTGGAGGCTGCGGGGTTCCGCGTGGACCGCGTCGAGCGCGAGTGGCGCCCGACAGAGGCGGACAAGGGCGGCGTCGAGGGCTGGATCCGGCTGTTTGGGAGCGCGATGCTGGAGAGCGTGCCCGAGGGCGCCGAGAGGGAGGATGCGGTGCGGGAGGCGGCCGAGGCGCTGCGGGTGGTGTGTGATGATGGACGAGGGGGGGAGATGATTTCGTATGTGCGGCTGAGGGCGCTGGCTACAAAGGTGTAGAAATGGGCGGCAGAGAGCAGAAAAGACTATAAGTGAGGTGTTGTTGCCTCTGATTTTGCATACATCGTTGGAGCGCTGAGCGTGGTGTGATGACTGTGTCAGTATCTTGCCAGACCGACAGCAGCGAGCCCTTGGGGGTCTCACGGATGAAATCGATACAGTGACCCGGATTCTGGAAACTTCTACTTACAAGACACTTCTTGTATATTAATCTCTGCTGGTGAATGTGCGCCTCTACCAGGCAGCAGACTGGCGCGTGTCTGTGAATCAGCAACAACCGACCCCACCTTGGACTTTGCTCATGGTGGCACATTATTCAGGTGGTGGCCATAAAAAACCACCGCCCCATGCAAACGCTCGACAGTACAAGAACCCAGAAGGCATGCCGTGAATAGCTTCCTCACGGGCAACAGCGGCTCTTTTGATCGCAGGAAAAGAAATGCGGTAGACCCGGCAGCATGATGGACCAGGATCAGGAGATCCGGTCGTACGTGCACCTGGCGCAGCTCCCGCGGGCCGACGACGCGCTGCGGATGCTCAAGCTCGTCGCCTCGGCCGTCAAGCCGATTATGCGCAAGCACCGGTGGCGGGTGGGCGAGCTGGCGGAATTCTATCCCGACGAGGAGACTTTGATGGGTACGTTTTTCTCTAAATGATACAACCCATGATCTACGAGAAAATTTGCCTTTTTTCTGCTTGACGCTGCTTGAGATGTATATTGACGACGTGGCATGACGCAGGCGTAAATTGCAATCGTGGACAGCAAATCTGTCTGCGGCTGCGGTTCTTTGGCGACACGACGCTCTTCATGGGCCTCGACATGATCACTGACACGATGCTGCACGAGCTGTGCCACAACGTGCACGGCCCGCACAACGATGCCTTCCACGCGCTGTGGGAAACGCTGCGCGACGAGCACCTGACGCTGTCCCTGTCTGGCTACAGCGGCGCGTCGTTTCTGTCAGAAGGCCGTCGCCTAGGCGGCGGCGGCGGCAGTGCGTACGCCGGCCCGGCGCGTGGACGAGGCCGGATGCTGTCACGTGGCGGCGGCGGCGGCGGAGGTGCGGTGGCCGTGTCCGGCCGTCGACTCGGAGGCGGCACGAGGCCGGCGCTGCTGCCGCCGACGCCAGAGATGCGACGCGCGGCTGCGGCCGAGGCGGCCGAGCGCCGAAAAAGGGCGCTCGAGGGCTGCGGCGCCAACACGCTCGACCAGACGCAGATGAGGGACATGGGGGAGACGGTGCGACGCAACGGCTTCAGGACTCAGGCCGAGGAGGACAGGGCGAATGATGTGGCGATTGCGCAGGCGCTCGCGGAGCTCATGGGCGAGGAGGACCGGGAACTGAGACGGCAACGAACGCCGCCGCCGCCAGCAGCGAGCGCAAGCAGTGGTCTGTCTAATCGAAATGCGCCGGCGGCCCGGAGCCGCCTACTTGATATGACGGAGCAGCAAGGCAGCCGTCGGCGTCGGAACGAGAATGCTGCTGCCAGCAATCGAAGCGGTGGTGGTGGTTCCGCGGGCTGGGTCTGCTCGGTGTGCACATTGCATAACCCGGGAAACTATCTCTGCTGCGATGCCTGCCAGAGCGAGCGCAACGATATTCCGGTGATAGACCTCACGTAGCCTTGTGAGTAGCGAATGTGGTGTTCCAACGACGAAACGATCAATTGACCATTCTGTATTATCATACCACGTGGCGGAGAATGACGAGATGTGGGACGACCTCCAAGATGGAAAGCATAGCTAGCTTATGGTAGTTGCATAAATCGAGCTGTTTTATACTGGACTGCTGGTAATGGTCGGTGAATAAGCTGCTGAGGATGAAAGGGCGTAAATTTGAAATGAGCTTTTGGAGTGCAATATAAGTTGATAGCAATGTGCTGATCGTTGGCTTATCAGAAGGAAAAGATCGGCTATCCGGTGGAGTCTTCTGGAGAGAGGTACTAACAGGGCGGAGGGTTAATAGAATGCTGTTCGCGGAGCATGGCGGGCAAGCACGCCGTAGGCACGTAAGCTATTCCGAATTAGACCTAGAGAAGCTCAATGGCTGTCGCCCTTTATTTGTTGTATTCTTTTGTATCACGAGCAGTGGTGTAGCGGACAGGTTGCAGAACCAGGCCGATCGCCTCGCCGGGGATTTGCGGGCAAAATGGGCTTTCAGATGGGGCTCTAAATTCCCATGTCTTTTGCGGATCCTCCATAGCGGACTCTGCGCTATACGGCTTTGCGTTAGGCATCGCATAACTGGTCTTGACGGATGCATACCGCGCAGGTGGCTTAGCGTACTATATCAGCTTATATCGGTAGCATTACAGGGCAACAGTGGAAGCATTTGGCTGATTTTCGCAAGCCCATGGTTACACCTGGCTTGCTTCATAACATATCGAGACGGGTGCTGCCAGCAATTTCAATGGGCTCTTGGGCCAGAAGAGCGCTGCTTTGCCAAGTACTAGGGGCAGGGCGCGAGTTAAGATTTGACGGGAAACCTGGCCGCAATAACGGCAGGCTGGGTGCCTTGGTCCCGTCCTGATTGCTACCCTGAACGGTTGAGGCTTTTGGGATTCCGATATGCCGAGATGAGATTTTGGCGAATGAATCAAGATGAATGGCTGCTGAGATAGACTGATGAGATAATCGAGTATGTAAGTATATGGCCGTGTTTGCTGTGGTGGCGATGCATTCAAACGGGGCTTCTGTGTGGTTGCACGTCGGCCTGATTATTATATCATCAGCAGCAACAACACACCAGCACGGCGGTAAGAAAACCTGTCGAGTGCTGACATATTTCTCAACCTTTTCTTTTGAACCCGGGCTTTTTCATCTCCTTTGACGGCATGCCACGCTGCCGCACGCTAGAAGGAGGAGCCCACACGAGGGTTCTGGACCGGGCTGGAACTTGGACCCAGTTCCAGAATGGCGCAAAAACAAGGAAATGGGCGCCAAAAAGCTTGGAACAGCGGTCGGGAGCGCAGCCAGCCGCTGGTGTGCGTGCCGGCATGTGTGGTGTCTCACCTGAGGGCCGTTGATCCCGGTGGAGGTGGTTTTCTTGTGTTGAAGACTCTTTTTGTCGAGATTGTTATGCAGTCCTGATATTGGTGGTGGTGTCGATGATGGTGAGAAGAGAGGACAAACGGATCAGAGCACAGGACACAGGCACACAGAGGGGTAGCTAGCATCGAAATCAAAACGGTGCTCGCATGTGTGCATATCAAAAGGCGATATTGATAGGTACATGCTATAACAGGGTCTTGTATAGACGCCCAAGACCCCCATCCCTCCAGCCAACCACTGATGGGTGTCGGGCGGCACTCCGCTGGATCGTCGGAATTTGCTGAGCGCACTGTGGCTTGCCACTCTATTTAAATCAAACGGCGATGCATAAAATAAGGGACCTGGTACAGACAGGACTGACCGTCCAACTTGGGCACTTGCAGATGCAATCCTGCTAACAATCTGTAGCATCGTGGTTGCACAAGAAAAAATTAAGTCAACCGCCGCCTCATCTTTCCTCGCGTTGGTTGCCCAGTCTTGCTCCTTTTCAGCCTTTACGGAGGGTCCTGCAAAGGCTGTCGATCACCGGACCAGGGACCGCCGAGGCTTGGACAGCCACCCGGCAAAGGCAGAGAGCACCCTGGCGGAGCGGAGGAGAGCCCTGCTGGCGGAGAAGGAGGCGGGGGCCAGACCGGCCCAGGGGATGCGCCAGCACGCCAGGTGGGAATAGCAGAACTGTGGGCTGCTGTGAAGCGGCTTGGGCGTCCGCTAACCTGCTGTGTTTGTCCATTTGCGGGCCAGCAGCAGAAGGCAGAGCAGCCATACTCGGCATCGGGTAACTGCAGATAACTAAACATCACTGACAGCTGAGACATGGTTTTCGGGCCCCCTTTCTGCGGCGTGCGCTTTTGTCATGCCACTGCAGCAAGCTATAAATGTTCTGGCAAACAATTCACGAGACGCACAGAATGAGCGCTCAACCACACAACGAGGTCAAAACAAAGAAGTCTCAAAAATACACGCAAATGCAAACAGCCCACTGGTTCAGTGGCTCGGTGGAGCATGGAGCCCCGCCAGCTTCCCTGTTTTGCACCCCCAACGCCCCAAAGACCGCCTGCAGCGGTAGCTCTCATGATAGCCGTCCACCGTCCTCATGCTCATGCGCGTGCCAAAGTGCGTCCACCCATCAGCCTTGGACCGCGACCCAGACAGACCGAAAGACTAGCTTCATGAGCTACCAAGCAAACTAGCCAATTTCTAGACACCTCTGCTATTTCTCGTCTCTTTCACATCTGCTAGTCTACTGCTCGATGCGCAAAAAGCTCGATTCCGAAATCTCCACCCCCCACCTCTGCTTCATCGCTTATTCTCGCCCGCTCTCACCCTCTCCTTCTCTTCCTCGTCCGTCTGCCTAGTGTCTACTGGTAACCACCAACGCTTATCCTGCCGCTGACATTCTCCGACTTGAACCGTCTGGGCCCAAATATTTGGTCTTCAATATTCCTGACGACGCTCTTCTTCCATCACCGGAGGTCATTGCAGTCGACTTCTTGCATCACTTGTCTTGTCACCTTTGCCGCCCCATCCATCACCGAACAGCAAGCCGCACACGATCCCCGATCCCGCCCAGATCGGTAACTGCCATACAAAACACCTATAGTGACGTTGCGCAACGTCAAAATCATCTCCAATCAGACGAAGAAAAAAGAAAACCCGACAGACATGTTCCGACTGCCTGCAGCTTGCTAGTCCGACTTTTCGCTGGCCTGGCGCATGCGCGCTCTGCATTCGCCGGTCCCATCTCTCAACCGCCCTGTCTCGCCTGAACCCAGCGTGACGGCATCATCAGCTTCCCGTACGCCACGGGCGATGGGCGAGTCATCGCAGCCTAAACTCGCCGACATGAGCGCCTCCAACTCTCTCCATCTCAGCAGCACCCTCACAACCGCCACACCAGCAGCCGCTGCCAATGATGTCGTCTCTGCGGCCGCCCCGGATCACCAGCCTGGGCCCGGCCATGTCGCCGCCGAGTCCAAGCCCATCTTGATCACGAGCGGCGGCCATGCCCACGCTGCCAGCAATGGACATGCAGGCAGTCCTCGCTCAATCGGAGGCGGTCGCTTCTTTCGTGATCCCCTTGGCATGTCTGCGCATGATAACCGCTCCCAGTCCCAGAGTCCGTTCCGCCTCGCCATGCCCACAATCTCCCCAGCCCAACTCGCCTTTTCAGCCATGCAGTACCTGCCCGTGCCCGTCATTGTCCTCAACAACCTCAAGACTGTCGTGCTTGCCAACGAGGCCATGGGTAGAATGATGGGTCTCATAACCGACGACACCGACGATGAGGACACCTCGCTCACCATCGATCGACTCCGCGGCCAGACCCTTTCACAGGTCGGCATTGACATGCTGCAGGATGGCAAGCCTGTTTGGGTCACATGGGAGACATTCTTTGACACGTTGGTCCACGAAATCGGCGTCCACCCACCTGCCTCGGAGCAAAGTCCGCCATCGGCAACCGCTGGCGCTGGCGACACAACTCCCACCATCAACGGTCCTGTGAGCCCCTGCAAACAACGGCGTGCCACGCCCACCAAGCCCACACAGGACGCTATAATCGAAGTCATCATTTCTAGGAAGGGGCTGAATAAGACTACCTTTGACAGTCGCTACAAATCCAAAGAGTCTGAGTTTCATGCCTTTGCCAAAATGATTGTTACTGTCTGGGAAGTCGAGAACAAGCAGGTCTACTTCACCCTCACCTTTACTAGCACACAGTCTACACCCTCGACCCCCGTTAACAGCAAAAAGAGCGTCGCCAAGTCCAGCGTTCTTGAAGCCGCCGAACGAAAATCCATCAGCAACTCTAACCCTTCCTCCGTCGTCTCCAGCCGAGACTCGAGCTCCCCCGCGCTCAGCACACCCAGTGTCCTCACCATGTCTTCCAGTCCCTTCCCGCCCATGGGCCCACCGTCCATTGCAGCCCACTCACAATCTAGCACACCCTCTGTCTTGCAAAAGATCATCCGCATGAAGGATGCGCTCCTCGATAATACCCAGATGCCCATCCTCGCCATGTGGAAGGACGGCAGTGTTGCCTTCCCTAACAAAGCAGCTCGTTCTCTGCTTCCGCATGATGCCGATCTCGACTCCTTTTCCGACGGCTTTGACTTGCTTGGAAACTGGGAACTGTGGACAGAGGACTTTGGACGAAGATTAGAAGTCAACGAGCATCCTCTCTCAATTTTGCTCAAGACCTCCACCCCGTTTGCGAGCGCCCGCGTCGGTGTCTTTGACTCGCGAGGCAAACGCATCGTGTACGATCTTCTCGGCGAAGCCATTACCGACGAGAGAACAGGCGAGTTCCTGGCCGGCGTCGTCACTTTCCGAGATGTCACGGTCATGACCGAAGAAATCTCTCTCATCAAAGAGCGCGACGAGGAGCGTTTCAAGATAATATGCGACACAATGCCCCAACTGGTATGGACCGCTTCCGCCACTGGGTTGCACGACTTTTTCAACACTCGGTGGTACGCATATACCGGCTTGTCGCCTGAGCACTGTCTCGGCCTGGCCTGGCAGACCTGCTTCCATCCTGACGACAGGGTCGAGGCGCTATCAAGATGGCGTATATCTCTGGAAACGGGCAACCCCTTTGCCATGGAGTATCGCTGCCGCAATAAAGAAGGCGAGTGGCGATGGTTTCTCGGGCGTGCACTGGCCGTGCGGAACCCCGAGACGGGCGAGATTGAAAAATGGTTTGGCACCTGCACTGATGTCCACGAGAGTATAGAGACGAAGTTGGCAGCCAAACACACACGCCAGCAGCTTCTCAGTGTGATCGCGCACTCTCGTGTCACTATTTTCACGGTTGATCCCAATCGCCGCGTGACGATGCTTGAAGGTGCTTTGATCTGGGATACTGCATACGAGGATACCGGAAAAGGCCGCTGGTTCATTGGTGAGGACATGTACACAGTCTTCAACAGGCTAACTGAGCAAATGCCCGAAGGAGAACGGCCCGACTGGCTCAATTCTATTGAAGAGATACTAGAAGGGAAGCGCTCAGAAGACATCAAGGAGCATGGCCTTGATGACCGTTGGTACCGCACGCGCTTTCTCCCCATGCTCGGCAAGAAGCCGCAGAATGGAAGGCGAGCCGAGGTGGATGGCGTCATTGGCGTTGTCATGGACGTTACTGAGCTAAAGGACAGCGAGGAAGCCCTCCGTGTGCAATCACGCGCCAAGCACAAGGCCATTGCCAACGAGGCCGCAGCCAACGAGGCGAATCGACTCAAGAGCCAGTTCTTGGCAAACATGTCCCACGAAATCCGAACTCCCATCACTGGCGTTCTCGGCATGGCCGAGCTTCTGAGCGACATGAGCCTTGACGAAGAGCAGCGCGATTATGTTGACAATATTCAGAGCTCTGCGACATCTCTACTTACCGTCATCAACGACATTCTGGACTTTTCCAAGGTCGAATCTGGCCGACTGGACATTGAAGAGGTCCAATTTTCGCTGTCCATTATTCTCAAGGAAGTCGTGCGCATGCTCAAGTTTGCCGTTGAACGCAAAAACCTCGATTTTCAGTCCAACATTAGCGACGACATCGAGAACGACTTGGCCGTAATCGGAGATCCTGGTCGCGTGCGCCAGATCATCACCAACTTGCTCACAAACAGTATCAAGTTTACACACCAGGGCCACGTCCGTTTCTCAGTGCTGAAAGAGAAGGAGACGTCGGACTCCATCATTGTCAAGTTTACGATTGAAGACACTGGTATTGGCATTCAGGATGATGTTCGCCGAAAACTCTTCCAACCTTTCAGCCAGGGAGACGCTTCGACTGCCCGCAGATTTGGTGGAACGGGTCTTGGTCTCACCATCTGCAAGAATCTTCTCGATTTGATGCGCGGTGAGATCACGCTCGAGTCCACTGTGGGTAGTGGTACGACGGCGACTTTTTGGATTCCCTTCCACAAGCCTCAACAGCGCAAGGCACAGAATGTTGATGCGGGAGCTATCCCCGATCGATTGCAGTCGGACCTGAGCCTGTCCTGCAACAGCTCAGAGTATGAAAATGCCATGACCGTTGCGCCCTCGGGGTCTGATGGCTCCTCTGGACTTTCTGGGCTCCGTCGCCGCTACTCTGTGCGATCCTCTCAGAGTGTCGAGCAAGATCTGCCCCGATCTGAGCGAGCTGCCTTTCACATACTCGTCGTCGAGGACAATGCCGTGAACCAAAAGATTGCGACTCGTACTATTCGAAAACTCGGTTTCCAGGTAACTGCGGCTTGGAACGGTCGAGAGGCTCTGGAGTATATACTTGGCGCTAGCGAAGGCCGCAATGCTAAGCCCGACATTATTCTCATGGACGTGCAGATGCCCATCATTGACGGCTACAAGTGCACACATCTGATGCGTCATCACCGCCCGTACAAAGGCCTCATTTATGATGTTCCCATTGTTGCCATGACGGCCTCTGCCATCCAAGGTGACCGGGAGAAGTGTAAGAAAGCTGGCATGGATGACTATCTGGCAAAGCCTGTGACAATGGCAATTCTTGAGCGCATGCTGATTCGCTGGTGCGTGTCACGCCGCAAGTCGAGCCCTGTGACCGACCGCGCGGTGTCTGATTGCTCCGAGATGAGCGAACACTGCGATGCCTCCAACATCCCCCATATCGCCGTCCAAGATTCCGCTGCTACTTCAAAAGATAGCCTCAGTTCGGGCAACGAAACGCAGGACGACTCTACAGGTGGGCCAGTCACGCCGACACCAGCCACCACAAATGGCCGAGACGAGCTGTCGCCCTTTGACTGTCCCTCGGTGGTCAACATGCCGCCGCGTGTTCCGCGTCCCGAGAGAGACAAGGAGTTTTCCAGCATGCTGCAAGAGACGAAGCTCATTGACGCTGCAGGGGGCCCGGCAGCCAATCTGCGCAGCAACAGCTATCAAGAAAAAGGCCACGGGGAAGCGCTGACGGAAGCCAACATGACCAAGCTCGATATTGAGAATAAGCAGCCGCATAGCTAACGGCTAGGAGGGCCTAGAAGGAGCAATTAGGCCATATTTTCATCTACAAACAACCGCACGCAAAGTGCTGACGACTTCTTTTTTAAAAATACGAGAGCGACAATGAGCGAAAGCGATGTTATTTTCTTTCTCATTACCACTTTTTGATTGCATCAAGTGGCTCTTTGGGAGGTTATTGGGCAACTATATTTCCAAGGCGCAATTTTCTTTCTACGCATTTTGTTTTCGTAAATACAAACACGGGTACGTCGTTGGGTTTATAATATTTGTTGGACTATGGTCGGCAACACATTATTCATATCGTTTCTCGGCATTATTGCCAACATAATGTCCATCTTTCTGGGGGATTACTTCTAACACAAACGTTGTTTTACGTTTCTTTTTCTGGCAAAACTTCACCTGTGGGAGTTCTTCTCAGCTCTAGAGCTTTTTAGGCCTTCTGTCTCTTTTACATTTTCTCTGGGCATCATCATCTGTAGTCAAAGGGGAACAAAAAACATGATCTAGAATGGGGCATAGAAAGGAATGACAAGGTGAATATATCCACTCAAGTTGAGGGGATCCAAAGCGGCAAACATCTTTTCTCTTTTTGTACATGACGATATGTAAATGTGAGCAGATAAGCACATAACGGAATCACTTATTTTGGAACGACATGTTCTGGAAAATATTCACTGTTCTGAGGCCTTGAATATCATGACGGAGATGGAGATAGTTGGTGATGGAAAAAAGACATTGCTGTTTGTTGCTTCAAGGAAAAAAGTCGAAGAAAGGTAACGATTACCATTTCGGTTTTTAATAAATCAATCCCAAGCCTCCAGATCAATAAATGCATATATGCAAGAGGTAACCCAGACAACCCGTGGCCGCTGAAACATCCCAAGACTCCCCCTTTGCCAAATACAAGCGTGCTTAAAAGTGTTCTTTCCAGAAGCGGAACTGCACTTCACGGGCCGTAGCGCTCTTGCAGGCAGCCTTAATGTCGCGAGCTAAAGTGATGCCATGTTAGCGACTATGATTTACGTTGTGCGCAAGATGCAGAGAAACTTACCAGCTGCAGACGGTCCGCAAAAGTACACACCCACAGTGCTGCGCATGCTTCCCTCCAGGCCGTTAATGTAGGAACGGTCGAGGATACCGTCGCGCATGGTGGTGAACAGGCGGGGGAAATCAGGACGACCAAACTGTGTGCGAGCCTTGAGCTCGGTGAGGGGATCGGCGTTGGCACCGACGCTGTTGAGGACAATGTTTTGCGTCGTGTCCATGTCGAGCTTCTGCGTCAGGTAGGTGTGGATCTTGAGGAACTCAACACCATTGCTGCCGGGCAGGCGGGCAGCCTCGTTGGACTGCTCCTCGAGCGAGGACAACAGCGTCTGGAACCACTCAAACGAGCCCGTGTCCTTGCAGACCCAAATGAACTCGACACGGCGCAGCCGCGTGGGCGGATTGGGCGAGTTGCGGAGATGCCAAATGTTCTTGAGAATCGAAGCCCACGGTGTGACGCCAATACCAGTGCCGATGAGGACAGCAATTTCATTCTCAAAGACGTCCTCGGCCGGCGCTCCGTAGGGACCGTCGATGCGCAGCGCGGGCATCTGTTGGCCGTTTTGTAGGGCGACTTCGTACATGCCCATCGGGTCCACACCGTCATACAGTTTAGCTTGGGCGTTACCGGCACCGAGAGCATCACCGAGAGCCTGGGTAAAGTCACCCACTTGGCGGATGTGGATGGATACGTAAGGATCGAATGGGCACGAGGTGATGGTAAAGGGATGCCACTGGTACCTGGAGATGGAAGGGATTTGGAGGAAAAGCCACTGACCAGCCTTGTATCGGAAGGAAGGTTTGGCGAATTGGATCTCGACAACGTCGTATGGGTGGCGGACGACACGGGTGATCTTGGTCTCGCGACGGGCGCGAATTTCACGGTAAAGACGCTCCATAAGATAGAAACCGCCTGTCCATAGCTCCCATCGCCAACCCAGATAGCCAATGCAGTGCGTCCAGTATTGCTCACCAGCAAAAGGCGAGAAAGCGTCGACAGAGTCACGCACGAAGCACCCGGTTGTGTGAGTGTACAGCGCCAAGAAAAAGGGAATGAAAAGATGGTGCGTGTACCAAAACGTTTCAAAAGACTGTTGGCGGATGCGGGAGTGGGCCGTGGTGTACATGAGCATCATGCAAAGCAGCATGATATGGCCAGTGATACCGCCCGGCTGGCCGTAATGAATCTGGACAGCCGAGACTGGTCGAATCTGAGTCTTTTCGACATTGTAAAAGTTGACGTAATGAGCACCTGCGTGGGCAATGCTGAATACCAGGAGAGCGTAGGCCAGTTGTCGGTGCAGCCAGATATTCTCGTCAAGTGGCAGGAACCGAATTTTTGGACGGATCCATCGCATAATCGTGCGGCATACCGGGAGGAGAATGAGCATCCCGTCAACACTCAGGACGAGACCAGCACCTCGAGAAATCCAAACCGAAAACTTGAGAGAGTTGAGACCAGCGAGTCGTTCATCGGAAGCTTGCTTCCACCTGGTGTGTGTGAGCAAACAGGGTGAGTATATATCACGCGATGCAACTTACCAACCATAGGCAAAGATGCCCCAATGGAACACCCAGAAGAGAATGTGAAAGGTGAGTTTTCGAGCAGTAAATTGCTTCAGAAAGAGCTCGCGATATCCTAATTGTCCAGCCATCTTGCAAAAGCTTTAATTGGGCATAGGGATGTAGAATAAACTAGTCATGTGTCGACCAGCGACAGAAGGTTGGAATGACGAGGTATCCAAGAGTGTCGTCTGGTAATGTATAAAACAAGTCGTGACGTAAAAGAATGAGGAGGCTTCCGCTGAAAAGGCCCGAAGAAGGAACGGCAAGGTAGAAAAACACAGAATTAGATGTATTGGAAAAGAAGGAAAAGTCTGAGCCAGCAGGAGGAAGAAAGAACAGACACCAAGGGCCCCAAGTCTAGGGATGAGACGTAGGAAAGGAAAGAAATGGGACGACGAGAAGAAAGCGATATGGGCCGAATTAAGGTGATAAATGTTCGGGCGACGGCAGAGAGGGAGACAGGGGAACCTGAGCTCAGGAATGGGGCAAGACCCTGGACGTGTCGCAGGATGAAGAGAAACCCGATCCGGTCTTGTTGGTGCAGGACCACTGCTTCAATCCGTTCGGATGAGTAGCCTCCTAAGGCTTTGAAACCAAAGCCTCGCCGCTGGCTTGAACTGAGCAGCAACTATGACCCCAGGCGTAATAAGGCTGGCACAGAACGATTCCAGACAAGGGCGGAGTATCGGCCAGAATTTTCGTTTCGGGAATTAACATTAACGGAAAGCAAAATGAAATCCAGAAAATGAAATCGCAGAGGTTGCGACAAAGGAGCCGCAGATATGCGACGTCGGGCGTGAGAGAAATAGCTGGAAGCGGTGGTAGCGGGTGTTTCGAAGATGACTAGGGTGTTTTGAGATGGCAACAGTCGGCACGCAGAGGTGAAGGCGCAGAAGATTGGAGTTGGGGAGATTCGAGATGGGGAAATGCTGCAGGCGGGTGGCGCGTGAGCGATCAATGTTCTATTTTGTAAAGAATAAAAAACACAAGACAAAGTCGTGCGGCTGGGCTGCGACTTGTACTATCGAGTTGACGAACTGCAACGGCAGTGGGAGGAGGAGACCATGAGGACCGTCCCCGCCGCCGGGCCAGAAGCCTAGCGGCATTCGGGGGCAGGGAATTGGCCCAGCACTCAAGAGGCAACGCTGATGGGGTGGACATCGAGACTGCGCGTGCTCTGAGTGGTTGCATAAATTTGGCACAGAGCGGGCCCGGCGCTTAGAGATTTGAGTATGGCCAACGAGCGACGGCTGAGGCTGCGGTGTGACGGAGCTAGTGTCTGGGTCGAGGACGGGGTTGGTGAGGGTGTGTGTGGGTTCGGCCAGAGCTGGAATCGCAACCGAGAGCTCGACAAAGGGAGGAAACGGCGAATGGTGATGATGAGGATGATGATGATGAGAAGTGAGCTGACGCTGGGAAGATGGTGCTGGCGATGGGGAGGGTCTAAAAAGCTAAGCGTTGACAACCAAGGATAGGCCGTTTGTTGGCAGCTGGCAGAGCGGTGAGCGGACCTGGCAGAATAGAACTGCTGTTTGCTCGTCGACCACGACCAATGCACGATTCTATTCTTGTCTAATCAATCCATGGTGCCTAGCAACTCAAGCCTCTTTCCTCTCGCCAAATCACCACCTCATGGTTCCATGGCTCAAATCTACCCCAGTCACGACACCGTCCGGTATCCTGCTTCCACCCCCGCCAAGTTCTCGACGTAGCCTGTTTCAGCCCCATCGGTCAAGGCAGCGAGCGCGCTCCTACACAGAACCCATTTCATGCACGTTTTGCTACAGACGTCTGATCATCCGTTCCTTGTTGCCCCTGGTCATCATCTGAAAGCACAATATATCTGGCGCCAGATCGTCCAAAGAACAGAGGCGCAGATGTTCGCAGTGCAAGACGCCCGAGAATGCTGTCCTCTTCGTGTGCTTCTGTGCGCTGGTGCACATTCGCACAGCATCCACGTGGCTTGTAGCCAAGAGACCTGTGGCGGTCGCCGGGCGCTTAATAAAGACAAGCATTGAACTGCAGCGATTCCACAGGCAACAGCTTTGATGCGGAGTGACAGGTCACTGCTAAAGCCAGCAAAAAGCCACGGAAAAGCCAATTGTTATATCTTGCGCCATTTACCCTCTCCGGACTGGAGCGGGACGCCATTGAGCTTCCTGGGCTACCCGTAAACTGGACAGAAATGCTCCTGTGCAGGGCTTGATAGATAGCGAAGCAGCATTCGACTTTTCGCCTTTTCGCCTTTGCAGATACACACGCCTCGAGCAGCGCTGCGAATATCTGTCGGGTTGTTGCAACGAGCGCCGTGTAAGGCTCGTCCGTGTTTGTTCAGTAGTACCTGTCTCGTGTCCATGCGACATACGTACGAATAATAGACTGCTCCCGAAGGTATCGCAAACTGTCATCGGCACAGTTATGAGCCGGCATGGCGGGGAGCGCTGCCATGGAGTGCCGATACTCGATTGATCAACAGTCCAAAAAGTTCCGGTAGGGTTGTACCGCGCCGGCAGTTGGCAGCCATGTGCATGTGCGCTGGCTCAATCTAGGCTGCGCATATTACTAAGAAAAGCAAGGCTGCTTTGTTGGCAAGTGGGTGACGAATACAAGTGCCGCTCTGAAAGGTTTTTTTCTCTTCTTTCAATTTATGTCATTTCATATTTAGTTTTTCCCAGCGTGCCTGACGTTCTTCTGCTTTCCCATCTTCATTTCCTTGCCTTTTTTTCACCGCCACAACGGCTGATGTGTTGGTAGCCACCAACCTCTTTTTTGCTTGCCTTGGTTGACTAGCTTGCTGGTGGCTGGCTCTCGGCAAACAGGCCTGACCCGTCGCGACCCCGCCGATCCGGAAAACGTTGGCCGATACTTGAAGCAATTACAGGCCGAAAAAGGTCGAATCAAAGGTTGGGAATCGGAACATGGAAGTGAGTGAGCTCCAAGTAAAAAAATCAAGGAGAATCCGCAGCACCTTGCCGAAAAGCAGTCTCCCATCTACCCACAGCTGCGCACAGTCTTTTCAGACACATTTTTGCCTTTCCCTGCCTGGTGTGGCTGTGCCAAGCGACGCCAGCTTAATGACGTACCAATACAACGTGCATATGCGCTGCACAACCGAATTTTCTTTAAACAGTAGATAATATCATCCGTAATCTCCATGGCCCAGGCCACTGCTTTACACTTTCAAAAACCACTCGCCACTCGTGGTTTTGGTGCCTCGGTCTAGCTCTCAGCTCCCTCGCTCTGGCCCATGAGCTCCGTTAAGCTTCTCCACGAGCCCACGGCCCCCCCTAGTACCTTTGACCGCGCAACATGTCGGGCAGCATTTCTGCTGATGATGTGCGCCGCTACCAAGAACCCTACAGCGGCCACAAACCAGTCCCGACAATCTCGAAATACCGCGAGGAACTGGCGTTGCGGCAGCAAGAGGCCATGCAGCATGACGAGGCACCGCCAGCCGACGAGGAGGGCCTCTCCGAGCTGCGCCCCAGCCGTTCCATGCTGTCCACAGGCCCGCGGCCCTCTTCGGCTCTGAGCGTACGGAGTGTACTCAGCGACAAAGTCAGCCGCAAGAGCAGATCACGCAGCCGTGGCCGAGACGAAGACGAAAAGCCCCAGGAGCTTCCCATGATCGACACGTCCCAGACGGACCCGGCCCTTACGGATCCGCGCCAGCGTCGCAAGGAACTGGGTGCCAAGGGCAAAGAGAAACGACGGCAGCGAGCCGAACGCGAAGTCACGGATCCTGTAACGCATCAGACCATCATCATTCAAGACTTTGACGACGACGCGCTCGAAAACGTGACCTTTAACGATGCTGCCACGCTTGCTCCAAGAAAGTCCATGTCCTCGGCACGCGACGAGCCCACTGGCGCCAAGAAAATCCCCGATCCGGCCGCCCTCTTTGAGGAGTTTCCTGTTCCCGACTTTGGGGGCCTGCGAGACGAGATCGAGCACATCAGCCGTCAAGGTGCCACCGTTGGCGTTTTCGGTGCCGCCATTATCCTGATCGCCGCCTACGAAATATACAAGCTGCTTCCCGCTTCCACGAAACAGGGCAATATTCCTTGGCTCTTGTTCTATGGCGGGCTCTTTCTAATGGCATATCTTGCCATCTTTGTTCGCGACTTTAGCTCCAGGCAAACGAGACAGCTTTTCGAAGACGAGATCTGGCATGCACACCGCGAAAAGATGAAGACGGAGGCGGACAAGAGTACTCACGAGCGAACTGTGTGGCTCAACTCTGTGCTGCGTACACTGTGGCCCATTATAAACCCGGATCTCTTTGCCAGCTTTACCGATATCCTCGAAGATGTCATGCAGGCTTCCATTCCTAAAATTGTCCGCATGGTCAGTATCGAAGATATTGGTCAAGGCAGCGAGCCACTGCGAATTCTAGGTATCCGATGGCTGCCAAGTGGTGCCACTTCAGAGGCGCTCCACCCTAAAGATGGCTCCGACAAGAGCAAGAGTGACAGGGACAAAGGGAATGATGCGGCGAATAACCCTTTCAGCCCTCATGCCATGGACGACGAGGAAGGCTCCTTTGTCAACTTGGAAATCTCATTTGCCTATCGTACCCGGGCCAGCTCGAGAATGGCCAAGCATCGCAACAACGACCTACACCTCTTTGTGGCATTTTATTTGCCTGGAAACATCAAGATTCCCGTCTGGGTCAACCTACACGGCATCATAGGCACCATCCGAGCCCGTCTTCAGCTTATTGCCGACCCACCGTTCATCTCTCTCTGTACCGTGACGCTCATGGGCCAGCCAAAGGTGGCCATGAGCTGCGTGCCTCTAGTCCAGCGAGGCCTAAACATCATGGATGTGCCTCTGATCAGCAATTTTGTCCAGGCAGCAGTCGACGCTGCTGTAGCGCAGTATGTCGCCCCCAAGAGCTTGACCATCGACCTTCAAAAAATTTTGGTTGGAGAAGACTATAAGAAGAACACATTGGCCAAGGGCATTTTGATGGTCACCATCAAGCGAGGCTACGACTTCAAGATGGGCGACGCAGCCATTCCTTTTTTCAGAGAAGGTGGCTCGGACCCATACGTCTCCGTCGGCTGGGCAAAGTTTGGCAAGGTTGTCTGGAGCACTCGCATCATGTTCAAGGAAATGTCGCCTTGTTGGGACGAGACGTGCTTTGTTCTGGTAACGCCGGAAGAGTTGAATATTGACGAGCGATTGCGCGTCCAGCTTTGGGACTCTGACCGGTTTACTGCTGATGATGACCTAGGCCGTATTGAAGTCAGCCTGAAGGAAATCATCGACAACCCAGAGTCCAACGGTAAGATGTGTGATCGTGCAGATGGGTTCAGAGCTCTCAAATCGGGCGACAACATGCCCGGCAAATTGGAATGGAGCGTCGGCTACTTTTCCAAGACCAAAATTCTCGACAGCCAATTTCAGCTGCAAACGCGAGATCCACGGGTTCGCACAATGGAACAACTAAAGAAAAAGGTTGAGCGCACCTGCGAGCGCAAGCTGCGCGAAGCCATGCTCAAAGACACCACACTGGAGCGTCACGAGGAAGATCTGGAAAAGAAGCGCGTGCTCGAGTTTAAGAATGAGCACGACGAAATGATCATATCCGCCCCACCCCCAGAAGAATACCCAAGTGGTCTCCTCAGCATTCAAATCCATAATCTGACTGGTCTTGAGATTAAGAAGCTCAGCAAGGAGCACAAGTCCAAGTTTGGTGGCGCCAGTGACGATGAGGAGGAGACTGGCGAAGGCCTTCCCTCTTCGTACTGTACCATCATTATCAACCACCGCAAAACGTTCAAATCTCGTGTCAAGCCCCAAAACAGCAAACCATTCTTTAACGCAGGCTGCGAACGCTTTATCAGAGATTGGCGCGACTGCGAGGTCTATGTGTCTGTTCGCGACGGTCGTCTGCATGAAGATGATCCTCTGCTGGGTATTGTGCACCTTCCGCTGGCTCAAGTTTTCAAACAACGATCGCAGGTCATGGGATGGTGGCCCATTTCGGGCGGCATTGGCAATGGCCGTATCCGCATCTCTCTGGTGTGGCGCAGCGTGGCACTGCAGGCGCCTCGAAATCTGCTAGGATGGCAGTACGGTACTCTGGATATTCGGCACAAGGCTATTGGTACGGGTGTGCCGGACGAGTTGCGCAGTTGCAAGCTTCGACTACAAACGAATATTAGCACTGGCAAGATGTACTCTTCCGCCTCGGAAGACGGACACGCCGTCTGGGCGACAAAATCAAGCAAGCACGTCGCTCTGGCGCTGCACCAGCGATACAGCAGCTGCTTCTCCATCACCTTTGTGGATGGTCGAGGTCTCTTACGGGATAACATTGCAGCGTTTTGTGTGCTTTGGCTCAAAGACATTCCTGATGAAGAGGAGCAGGAGGTTGAGCTTACAGTCTGGAAAGGCGACTATAAACGCGCCTTGTCCAACTGCATGGAGATGTGTGGCGACAAAGTGGGCACGCTGAAGCTACGTCTAACACTCTGGGCGGGCATGGGCAGCGCACACACGAGCTGGGCCAACGGCAGCGAGCACCTACGGCAAGTGGTCGAGGTGATCGATACGGCGCGCGACATTCTGCAGACGGACGATTGGGAAAAGGAAGCCGGCATCGTGGACGCGGACAATGCCGCTGATGCTGCGGACTCGTCGGACGATGACGGTGCCGACAATGACCCGGAGGCTGACGACGCGAGAAGCCAGCACCACCTCCGGCACGGGCACGGGCGCAAGGGCAGCTCAGGCAAGGATTCGCTGCCAGACGGCAGCATATCCGAGAAGCAGAGCGTGATGGACCAAGTGCGCGACTACAAGAAGAAGGCCAAGACGTTGCATCGCCAGCACCGGGGCATCATGCAGTGGAAGATTCCGCGCACGGCCAAATGGGTCAAGAACAAGCTTGGCCGGGTGGAAGATGGGGTGTCGGGCCTGTTTGAGCATGAAGTGAAGCACAAGGCAGATATTGAGACGGAGGTCTAACGGATTCATGATGCACACGAATGTTGTTTTCTTCAAGCTTCAAGGTGCAAATTGTATATATATATATATGGAGGCGAAGCAGCCACTGACTCGTAGGAGAACGGGACAGATCAAGTAGCTTTTGTGTGGGAGGCGGTGGATAGACTGCATACATTAAAACACATTTTTATTCCCTCTGCAACTTGTTTGAGAGAGTTGACATGTTGAATCGTGCATGTGATTCCAATTCTATATGCTTTTATTATTAAAAATATAGTCTAACCTTGGCGTGTGCGTGTGCGTGTGCGACTTGGTCCGCGCCGTCTTGGTAGTCTCCTTATGAACATCATAAACAATGCAGCCAGACGCCCTCGATTCAATCTCCGAAATGAGCCCCACCCAAAGACGAGAGAAAAATCTACTTGCTGTTGACCCAGCTGAGATAGCTGTTCCAGCCGATGGAGATGACGTTGGCAAAGAGCACGCGGTACTGCAGGGGGAGAAAGGCAAAGTTGATGGTCTGGACAAAGGGCCAGACCATCCAGTTGGTCTGGAGGGCGGGCCACCACGTCTTTTGGAGGCGCTCCTGGGGAGAGGCGCCCTCCATGGTGGCCATGCTGCCGAGGAAGACGGCAATCATGGTGGGGGCAAAGACGGACTGGTCGACAAAGACGCGGGCGAGCGTCTCGGCGCGCTTGTTGGGCATGGTGACGCGGCGGGCGAGAAAGTTGAACCAGGTGGTGGCGGCCGGGCCAAAGACGACTTTTCGGAGTAGCGTTAGCATGTCCTTCCTCTGGACCGAAAAGAGGAAAACGAGACGCGCGAAGGAGGTCACTCACCTCCTCCGTAGAGGGCCATGCGCCCGGTACGGGCAAAGTCGTGCTTCTCGAGACCGCGCTGGTCGACGAGCTGCTGGGCGGTAATGTCACCCGTGGCAAAGAGCACGGCGGTGGTGATGCTCTGGGTGAGGAGGGGGCGCGCGGCGAGGCGGCCGTTGTACCTGTAGTTTGGTGGGTGAGCGAGCGTTGAGCGTTTGACGAAGGGGGCCCCGTGCGAGGCGGTTCTGGACATACCATCGGAGAAGTGAGACAACCATGATGAGAAGTGTGAAGTATGTGAGAAGAAGAGGCTATGAGATGCACGGAATGGCGAGGAAGCGCAAGGCGATATCGGCGGTGATTGAGGGCTCTGAATGTGAATGTGAGGACTGGGAGAGAGGCGAATCAGGAAAAAAAGGGAAAAAACAGAGCACAGTTCGGTGGTGAAAGAATGCGACAGCGGCAAGGATTGGAGACGGGGAACAGCGGAAGAATCAAAAATGGAAATGAAAAGCACAGAAGATGCCAATGACCAGGAAAGAGGAGAGAAGAAGACCAAAGACAGACGAGAGAGAGGGTGGTGCAAGCGTTTTCTTGACCCTTTTTCGGCATCTTCCCTGTCAGACCAACGCGCTGGCTGGGGTGCTGGGCTAGCTGGACTTCCCCATAATAAAAAATGATTGAAGCGGGCATGAAGCCGTGCCGCCCGCCAGACAGGGCCGCTAAAAAAAGAGGCTCAGCCTTCGAGACAGAGATTGACAGCAGAGCCGTTATAGATGTGACGAGGAGAATCACGGTGAAAAAGGGAGGATTACCATCCAGAATCCTTTTGTTTTATTCCAATATATATATACATATAACGACAGCCAGAAAGTTTGTCCCTTTTGCCAGTCTGCCGCCCACCGCTTCGCCCTGCCCGATCTCGTAGCTCCGCCCCCCCAAATCTTGGGGCAGACAGAACTTGCATGGACAGGATTGCCTAAAATGGACTCCCGAAAAGTATATTATACCTTGGGTTTTGTTAGTGGCCAGGCACACACGCGCTTGTTCCTGAAGAGCCATGATATTTCCTGATACGCCTTAACCTCACACAAGCGCATCCTTGCAGGCACCCTCGACATGTCTTGCCTCTCTCTGGGAGTATGGCCGTTGAGTATGGCAGGCACCGGCCGCCACTCACGTCCAGGGGAAGCTGGACGTGCGCCTCCCAAGCTCTTGCCATCCTATGACTATATTTTCACCCGGATAGCTTGCCCGCATACTGTAGATACTTTAGATACCGTAGGTACCGTAGAATTTTCGTAGAGCAGGATCGACTTGGAGAGAAAGCGCCTTTCCCACCACCTCCTCCTCCATCGCCCCCGTCATCTCTACCGGTGCCATCAATTAACATCCGCCATCAAAGAAGACGAGATATTTGCTCCGATATAGATACACCGATCGTGACATACAAGTCCCACGTCCACCGGCATGACTGGCACCGACAGCTGGGCGTCCCTCGAGGCGCGCTGCGGAAAACTCTTTCGAACGCTTACCTGGGTCGCCTTTGTCCCCGCCTTGCCCATGCTCCTCGCCCACGGCTTCATGTCCAAGAGCGCCGTCCCCGTCGCGGGCCTCATCCCCCAGTCCCTCTCCACCGTCGCCGGAATGTGGCTCCTTCGCCGCCAGAGCAAGTCGCGCGCGGCCGCCCAAGACACCGACGCCGAGCAGGTCGGCCACGGCGGCGGCGGCGGCATCATGGACTCTGTCGAGAGTGCCGTGGAGGACGGCATCCATGAGGTCGACTCTCTGGGCGAAAAGCTCACCCACCCGTTTCTTGTATTCGCCTTTGACATTGCTATTGCTGTGGGTATTATGGTTGTCCTGGTCTATACGTGGAAGTCATCGAGCAAATCGGCCGCGCTTAGCATGCTTGCCGCTTATGCCACGATTCCTCTGATTCTGAGCTTGTGAGTGCATGATCAATGGCCGTTGAGCCGTCAAGCGTCCTGCTGACCACAGTCGGTTACTAGCATCTCGCATGTTGCCCTCGCTTTTGCCGCGCTCTGGGACGGCCTCGCCATCCACGGCCACATAAAATGGGCTGCCGCGCGCGCCATCGAGCCCGACTGTCCCAACTGCAGCCATGGCCTCTGGCCGGAGCGACCGACCGTCCCCTGGTCGCGATTTTTTCAAAAGAAAAACCCCAACTCCTACGCCCCAGTCTTTACAGATGGTGCCCGGTCGTACCACTCGGAAGACGAAGACGACCGTGGGGTTCATGGGTACCGTCTCGAGCCTGAAACTATTGACGTTCAACCCAAGAAGAAGAGTAAAGCGCTGGTGCCCGTTGACGAGACTTCGGCCCTCTTGGAGTAATGCTGTTCGGAGAAGCTCGCCCCTTTCGCACATGGACTTCGCGTGCCACTCTCATCTGCCATGGAGATTGAGTTGCTGACAATGGCCCTTTACGATACCCTGTGTTCCGTCTTTGTGTCGAGTTTGCGAACACCCTTGTTGTCGCGATGCAAATCTTGTCCTGTTTGTCGCTCTGTTGTGGATGAGCAGGGCGTACCTAGGACCTATAGTCGTTCAGATCCTACATATTAAAGTCATACGTTTCATTATAATCAATGAAAAAGACATGTAACCATGTCACGTTGTGCGACGAGGGTGTTTATGCTTCCGTCATGGTAAATGTATCCAGTCGCTATGGTGCCATCTGGGGAAGCACCACCAGTGCTCAACAGCTTTCTCGCGGATTCGGAGGGTATCATCCGCACTATGAGCTATTAGATGGCACTACCGGTGCATCTGAAAAAACAGGCTTTGTCGCAAACCAGGCAGACTCGATCGTGGATCCATGGCAAATGTTGGCCGCATCAAGGGCGTACACGACGAGCCTGGCCAGCGTTGACACGACGAAGTGTCAAAATGCGAATGCTGTTCTATACCGCTCGGGCGTGTCCTTATCGTCAAGTCGTTCCGGTGACTTATCGTTAGCGCTTTGTCCTGCACGTCCGACAACGCCATGCGCAGCATTCATGGTTCATTTAAGTGGCGGTGCGGCGCCCGGCTTTGAAGACCCAATTTGGGCCAACCACTTGGCTGCCTTAGGCCACCCCCTCCCTCACCCGACTTTTCGACCCGCTGGCCTAGCCGACCGCCTTTGGGTGACTGACTGCCCCAATTTGATCCGGGTTTTCGACGCAAGACTGTAGCAAAGGCCAAAACCCGTACCGTGCCATCAGGATCCATCCTGACGCAGCATCCTCTCCTTCTCCTCGTCGTCCTCTCTACCCCTCCTCGTCTCGATCCCGACCGCCGCCACAATACTAAACCCTGCAACATCGTGCGTCCATTGCCATGTTGCCGTCCTCGGTGCGCCGCGTCGCTCCAACGGCTGCTGGCCTCGCAGCATCGGCGGCTCCTAGGGCTGCCGTCACTGCTGCTGCTGCCTCGACACCCGTCATAATGCGCGGCCACCAGCGTCGCTTTTCCTCGTCCAAGCCCTCGCGCCCCGACAACGGCTCCAGCGATTTCTCGGCCGGTCAGTCTGTCCCTGCCTCGTCATCGCGGCACGAGGGCAAGGCCTCTGGCGACAAGCGGAAACGAAAGAGCAAGGAGGCGGCTGCTCGTGATGCTTCATTCAAGAAGCTGCCCAGCGTACCTGCCACGCACCACATGTCCCAAGAAGGTGAGCCCCGGAAGAAGAGAAACAGGGAGAGCAGAGGCAGCTCGGTCCAACTCGTGGCTTGACCCCCAATGTAGCCTCTACTCGCGGACATTTATACTGACGGGATTATTATTAGCCCTCGGCCTTTCGAGCTTTTTCTCCCTTCACCGCCCCATTTCCATTACTCAGACCATGCCGCGAACCGTTTCCGACGAGCACTTTGCTTCCATCTTTGCCGCCCGCTCCAAGGCCAGTCGCATCTCGGAGACCATATCCACCCTGTCCGACACCATTGACCAGCTCGACGGTCCCATGGCCCAGATGACCATTGGCGGTCAGGAAGAGCAGATGCAGAACGGCATGCAGCGCCTCGAAGTCCGCAATGCCGACGGCAGCGAGTCCAGCGTCTACCTGCAGGTCGACACCATGTCCGGCGACTTTCTGCCATTTCGTCCGCCGCCGCCGCCCCAGGCCCAGACGGCCACCGGTGAGGGCGAGAGTGGCATCGTGGCCGAGGCCGAGGCGGCGGAAGAGAGCCCTCAGCACCGCGTCTACAAGGCCATGTTCACTATTGAGGAGTCCACCGAGGCCGACGGCCAGGTCCGCATCGTCGCCCATAGTCCCCGCATTATCAACGAGGGCCAACCGCGCAGCTTCATCGAACGCCTCGCCCAACGCCAACTACGCTTCGATGAATCACGCGCCCGCCGCGCCAATGGACACGGTGCCGGCGAGACCATGGAGGCTATCAGTGTCAAGCGCCAGCGCAAGCTACGCATGAAGAAGAAGAAGTACAAGAAGTTTATGAAGCGAACGAGAAACCTGCGCCGCAAGCTTGACCGTACGTAAAGACGGACACGCCTGCTTAATTCTGGCGTGTGTATATTAGATTTGTTTTTCTTTGTTAATTGCTTCATGCTGGCACAATCCATCATGTCGGGGCTGATTTACGAGGTGTCTTGTCTGGTGCGGCAGCTTTGACTATGCCGAAACCAGATATGCTACCAAGAGCTGTTTTTCGACTTCTTTCACATTACAATGCATTATCCATAGACATTGCAACAGCAATTCGCCAACATAGAAACGATTTCAAACCAGTCGCGCGGTCGCCAAGTGCATATCGCTTGCAATGACAGTTATACCGGGGCGAGGCACATGATTTACTCGTGCTACTCAAGTGAAATTTTAGATCGACAACTTCGTGTAAATCGTAAAGGAACAGCAGCCAAACGTGGGATTCGTCTCTTTTAACTGGTGCCACTGAGAGCGGCGTGCGCGAGAAAGGCTGCCAACAACCATCAGCTTCTCTGAATCGGCGAGAGCAGAAAGACACGGAAAAAATAGAAACAAAATAAAACAACGGCATATTTCCCTAGTTTTCATGCTATTTGTAACAGCTAATAATAATCGCTGCGGGTGACTTGCTGTCAATATCGCTGTACTTGGCTGCGAGCGACGATGCTGCAATGACCCATAGAAAGTTGAAGCCGCCCGACACACCGCCTGGCAGAAAGTCAAGCGCCCGCCAAAATTTTGGATTTTTGCCCGCCAGCGAACAGTCGTCGTCTTCTTGGACAGCCATTTTTTCTGCCATTGCTGGGTTACTGCGTCTGATTTCACTGCGAAATTGACAAAGCTGGCACCATGTCTGCTCGCAAGCAAGTGTAAGTATCCTACATAAACTTGCGTGGAAACCGAAAAAAAGATCTTTCTGTTTTCCAAGAGCTTGGGCTGACCCTCACAGCGATCCCCGTATCGGCGCTTTGATTCGAAATGGCCTACAAGAAAAGAAGAGAAGCTTCTTTGTCGTTGTCGGCGACCACAGCAAGGATGTAATTGTGCGCCTGCACTACATCATGTCGCGCGTCGATATTAAGCAGAACAAGTCGGTTTTATGGGCTTACAAGAATAAGCTGTTGAACTTTACCAGGTATGCGAGCAACCATCGCCATCCGGTCCTTTGAGAAGCCTTTGGTTTTGCTAATCGGCACCAATCTCAGTCACCGAAAGAAGCGCGAGGCCAAGATCAAAAAGGAAATAAAAAGGGGCATCCGCGAAGTCAACGACGAAGACCCGTTCGAGCTGTTCATCTCGCTGCACAATATCCGCTACACCTACTACAAGGAGACGGACAAGATTCTCGGCAACACCTACGGCATGTGCATCCTACAGGACTTTGAAGCTGTCACACCCAACATTCTCGCGCGCACCATTGAGACGGTAGAGGGCGGCGGCCTGGTCATCCTCCTGCTCAAGGGCATGAACTCGTTGCGCCAGCTCTACAACCTTTCCATGGACGTGCACTCGCGGTACCGTACCGAGGCCCACGCCGACGTCGTCGCCCGCTTCAACGAGCGCTTCCTGCTCTCTCTCGGCGGCTGCGAGTCGTGCCTCGTCATCGACGACGAGCTCAACGTGTTGCCCATCTCGGGCGGCAAGGACGTCAAGGCGCTCCCGCCACCCGACCGGGACGAGAGCAAGACACCCGCACAGCACGAGCTCGAGGCCATCAAGGACGACACCCAGGACCGCCAGCCCGTCGGCTCCCTCGTCAACCTCGCCCGCACCGTCGACCAGGCCAAGGCCCTCCTCACCTTTACCGAGGCCATTGCCGAGAAGACACTGCGCAGCACCGTGGCGCTGACCGCCGCCCGAGGCCGCGGCAAGTCGGCTGCGCTGGGCGTCGCGGTCGCTGCCGCGGTCGCCTACGGCTACAGCAACATCTTCATCACGTCCCCGTCGCCCGAAAACTTGAAGACGCTGTTTGAGTTTGTCTTCAAGGGCTTCGATGCCCTGGGCTACGCCGACCACGCCGATTACTCCATTATCCAGAGCACAAACCCCGACTTTAACAAGGCCATTGTCCGCGTCAATATTCACCGCCAACATCGTCAGACGATTCAATATATTCGCCCGCAGGACGCTCATGTTCTCGGGCAGGCCGAGCTCGTTGTCATTGATGAGGCTGCTGCTATTCCATTGCCGCTTGTCCGCAAGTTGATGGGCCCGTATCTCGTCTTCATGGCTTCCACCATCAATGGCTACGAAGGCACTGGTCGCTCGCTGTCGCTGAAGCTCATCAAGCAGCTACGTGAGCAGTCGCGCACCGCCTCTGCGGATGGTGCTGATACCGAGATTGCGGACCGCTCCACCGGCCGCGCGGCCAAGGGCGAAGAGTACCAGGCTGGCCGCAAATTGCGCGAGATTACCCTATCTGAACCCATTCGTTATGCTCAAGGCGATGGTGTTGAGAAGTGGCTCAATAAGCTGCTGTGTCTCGATGCGCAGCTTCCCAAGATCAAAGCCGGAGCCCCTGACCCTCTTCAGTGCGAGCTGTGGAGCATCAACCGTGATACCCTCTTTTCCTTCCACCACGTCTCTGAAGCCTTCCTGCAGCAAATGGTTGCGCTTTACGTGGCCAGTCATTACAAGAACACCCCCGACGATCTGCAGCTGATGAGTGATGCGCCGGCTCACGAGCTCTTTGTTCTGACTGCCCCTCGATCGGACCAGACGGGTAGACTACCGGAGCCTCTGTGCGTGATTCAGGTCGCTCTCGAGGGTAAGATTAGCAGAGAGAGTGTGCTGAACAGCTTAAGCCGCGGTCAAAGACCTCACGGCGATCTGATCCCGTGGCTCGTCAGCCAACAATTCCAGGACGAGAACTTTGCCACACTGTCTGGTGCTAGAATTGTGCGAATTGCGACCAATCCAGGATACATGGGCCAGGGCTACGGTTCCAAGGCCTTGGAGCTCCTCGTCAACTATTACGAGGGAAAGTTTGCCAATCTGTCCGAGGACGAGGATCAAGTCATGGAAGACCGACTTAGCAGAGTCACCGATGCTGAGCTGGCCAAATCATCGCTGCTCGACGACAAGATTGTCGTCCGTGACGTGAGCAAAATGCCGCCTCTGTTTACCAGCCTGGCGCAGAAACGACCCGGCAAACTAGACTACATTGGTGTGAGCTACGGCCTGACCAAGGAGCTGCAAAAGTTCTGGAAGCGCGCCTCGTTTGCTCCTGTGTATCTGCGTCAGACACCTAATGATTTGACGGGTGAGCATACCTGCGTCATGCTGCGACCTCTGGAGACGGGCGACGACTCGAGCTGGCTCGGCGAATTCTCGCGCGATTTCCAAAAGCGATTCAACTCTCTCCTCTCCTACCAGTTCCGAACGTTCAACGTCCAAATAGCTCTGAGCATTGACGAAGCTGCCTCGGCTGGCGCAAAGCTCGATGGTAGCGAAGTTGCTCCCTTGACCAAGGAGGAACTCGACCGCTACATGTCGCCGTTTGATCTGAAGCGTCTAGAGTCGTACGCCAACAACATGCTCGACTACCACGTCATTCTGGACCTGCTCCCCATCATTGCTAGCCTCTACTTTAACGGCAAGCTCAAGCAGAGCGTGAGCCTGACTGGCATACAAAAAGGCATCATTATGGCCATGGGCCTCCAGCGCAAGGACTTTGAGGCAGCGTCGCAGGACCTGACGGTGCCGGCGCCGCAGCTCATGGCCATGTTCATCAAGGTGCTCCGCAAGGTGACGACGCACTTTGCCTCGCTCGTCTCGGCGGCCGTGGACGCGGAGATGCCCAAGGCGCAGCAGGTGGGCGTCAGCCGGGCCGACGCGAGCGCGGCGCACGACGACGAGGTGGCGGGCGGCGTGGACAAGTACGCGCCGCTGACGCTGTCGCTCGACGACGAGCTGGCCGAGGGCGGTGACGAGGCGCTGCAGCAGCTGCGCAAGAAGCAGCGCGAGATGATTGACTCGCTGCCGCTGGACCAGTACGCCATTGACGGCGAGGCGCCCGGGTGGGAAGAAGCCGAGAAGCAGCTCAAGAGCGCGGCTCAGGATGGCAAGGTCGTGAGCATCAAGTCGGGCAAGACGAAGCGCAAGGCGGCGGGCGCGACGACGGCGGGCGAGGTGTACGAGGAGGTGTTTGGCGACAAGTCGTCGAGAAAAAAGGCCAAAAAGGACAAGAAGGACAAGAAGGCGTAAACAGGCAAGCGCCGCGGCGCAGAGGATGAATACGCCTGCTTTATTCGGCACTATAGGCGTTTTGTTATATTTGTTTCTACCTGCATGAGTTGTCTGCAGTGGTCGATGTGGGCACTGCTTGTATATACACACCATTTAAAAGAAGACATTGTTCGAAGCAGCCGCCCTGCCGGTCCGAGTGCGTGTATGATGGCGTCGCCAGCTTGTGCGACTGTTTAACTTTCGGTTATAAAAACGACGGCCAATGGGATCTATGCTCGGGGGAAGCGTTGCCCGGTTGCTCTCCAGTTTGTGCGACGGCGACGAACCATTGGAGTTTGGCAACGCCCGCACCTGTTCCACGATTCTCTTTGTTCTGAATCCAGGCCAAAAATGTGTGATGAAGCGGTATGGCGGGAGCAGGTCGTTTGCTTCTTTCCATCAACAAGCGAGCTCTACTGGGCGCCGGGGTGGGAAGTCACCTCGTGCTCAGTGAGAGGACGAGCACGAGGACGAGCATGAGCGGGCAGCTGTCAGGCGCTGGTCGTGTTTGCGCTGTTGCCCTCCCTGACCACTGCCCGTCACTGTTGTGCTCTTCTCGCACTACTACAGCCGCTTGGGTCGCATTTCCTTGTTCAACACTCAAATTTACCGAGATATCCTTCAAATCACCCTCTCTTTCTCCAGATTTAGTTTGTCGCACGGAAATCCGGGGGCGTGGAGTTCTTACGACGGGGCACTTGCGGATACAACAGCAAACGGAAAAGGCCCATCGACACAACTCTGTACCAAGACGCAAAGGACAAAGACGTAAATCAAAAAAGAGGCGCCTTTTTCCAACGTGAAAACGATACGACACTTGTACTGCGGCCGCCACCACGACACCGCCACATGTGCCGGCCAGTGCACCTGGGCTGCCAGGACTGCGAGTATCGGCGCTTCTTCATGTGGGACGAGTGCGAGCAGTTCTGGCCGCGCTACCAGTACATTGTCGTCGATCAGGGCAACTTTGCCCAGCGGCCGCGGCTGGGTGGCGGGCCGGACCAGCCGCCCGCGTGCGGCGGCGCCGTGCAGGCGCCACCGCGAGCCCGCTACGTTTCACCGGGCGCCTGTCCGCGGCACGAGTGCCCGTCCCGGCAGCCGCTGGCCCGACCGAAGATACAGCTGCTGCTGGACGAGATGGTGTGCCGGCGAAGAGACGCAGGGTTGGCTCTGCCGCCGCAGAAGAGGACGGATGCTGCGTGCGAGGCACGCGTGGAGAGGTGCAGAAAGGCGTTTGCGGACCGGTACTTTGGGAAGCGCCCGGTGAGGCCGGCGGCGAGGCCGGACTGTGGTTGTGAGGAGGAGGAGGAGGAGGAGGAGGGAGGCGGAGGGAACAACAAGACGAGCCGAGAGGAGACACCAGCCGGAGTCGTGGTGGACGCGGAACTGCCTAGGGACAAGCTGCTGCTCGCGTTGCTAGATTCGCTGCCGCATCACCACAAGGGCTTGTCGCAGAGCTGCGGAGATCCCATCAGTGAGTCTAGCTCCGAGGTATACAGCTGCGATTCGGCTGAAACGTACCAGTCGCGTTGTGGCTTCAAGACGCAATCGGTCTAAGCAGGCGCCTGGTCGTTGGCTCTCCATTATTGGGAAGCTCTATTGTTCGAGAAGAGACGAGGAATAATCTAAGAGCGATTTTTTTCTTGCCAGCAGTCACAAAGACTAACAAGCATATCCCTCCTCAAAGGCAGTAGCTATTGTATTTATGATGGATAGTGTTATAAAGCGATGGAGTGATTTCGCCTCCATTATTGTTACATGATGAGAAAAGAATCATCTGAAGATGCCGAGGCTCAGTGGCTTAGTTTGGTGGTTCGGTTCCGTATGATTGGACAGTGGGAACTGGGGAAAAGCCGCATCGGCTCGATGCGGGATGCGCGGAGATGCGTTGCAGCGATATGCAGCGGGGCAGGCGGTCGCTTGTCTAGAACCATGGAGATGTTTATGACGCAGACAATGTCCACAATAAACTAAAAAGCGGTAGATTAATAAAAACTGGTAATCGACCATGTTCTCACCGTTTACTCCAAGTCGCTGCTACCACATCTTGCCATCTTGGCCGTGAAGCCCCCCCCACTATGCGCTGACTTATACGCGTCGCCAGCTTCCTCGCGCCCTCGGCCTCTTGTCGCTATACCGGAACCGGAGACCTCTCGACACTGCTTTACAAAGCTGTAAAGAATATACGACACTTGCATCTTTTTTCCGGCCATGGATGCCAAACTTGAGCATAACAGGTATATCCATGTCCCTCCTTCGTCCTCGTAGTGCGGGGATACACCGGAGTTAGGGCATGGCGTTACTACAATCCCCATGGCATGGACGAAACACCATGTTATTGAGAAACGTATAGGCCAACTTGCATCACTCATCTGCTCCAATTTGTCCAGCTACATCCAGGTTCACGTGGCGTCACAATCGAAATCATGTCACAAGCTGCATCGGGCATGTCCCCGGGGACATTCACCACACCCCCGCGGCCCCTGCGATGGCTCATCACGGGCTGCTCCTCTGGTCTCGGTCTCGCCCTCGCGCGGTACGCCCAGGCACAGGGCCACTACGTCATTGCCACATCCCGCAGCCCCTTCAAGACGCCTGAACTCGTGGCCGAGATTGAGCGCGACGACAGAAAACACGGGCGATGGGTACAGCTGGATGTGACCGATCCGGAAAGCAGCGCCATCATCAGGAAGCTTGAAGAGGATGACATTGAGCCGATTGACGTGCTAGTGAGCAATGCGGCCACGTCGGTGCATGCCGTCGTCGAGGCGTTTACAGAGGACGAGGTCAGGCGGCAAATGGAGGTGCTGCACTTTGGGCCGTTCCGGCTGGTGCGCGCTGCGGTGCCGTACATGCGGCGACGACGATTCGGCATCGTGGTCAACATCAGCACCGGCGCGGCCCTTGAGGGAAGGGAAAGCATGGGGACGTATGCTGCTGGCAAGGCGGCGACAGACGGTGAGTTCTCCCATGCTCATGTTGCAGGCTCCCCTTTGGTAAATAGGTTTTGCTAACATCACTAAAAGCCATGATTAAAGTGCTGGCCAAAGAAGTGGCCAGCTTCAACATTCGCACGCTGACTGTGCATCTCGGCTCCTTCAACACCAATATGCCAGCAGCTGCGCTGTCAGGCAGCACGCCACTGCCAGAGGACTATAAAGATAGCATCGCAGACAAGACGATTAATATGATGCAGAACGGACCATTTGTGCCGCGTGGGGATAAGCACAAGGCGGTTCGACAGATATTCGAGGTAGCTGCGGGCCAGGGCGCTGGCAAGGGCCACGAAGGCGAGTTTTTCCTTCCGCTGGGCGAGGAAATGCCTGCGAGGATCAAGCTGGTGCGCGATCGGCTGGATCACTGCCTCGTTGTGTACGGTGACGTGTGCACGAGCGTCGGGCTAGATACCGCATCGAATTAGTTTACCGGACGCTACATAGACCTGTTCATCACTCACGTCCGAAGGGCACGGCCATGGTACGAATGCTTTTTTTCGCGCCTTCAACAAATCCTCATTTTACTTTACCGCATGATAGATCGACGCTATACACCTGCACTCCATCTACCTGGCGCCGCTGCAGGGAGAATGACAGCCGCAAGGCCCCACGACCCTTGCGTACCGGCAGTCTTAACGAGTGGTAACAACCTTCCAAAGTGGACAGCAGCAACTTGTCGACCCTACCGCCCGGTTGCAGCACTTTGTTTGTGAAATCCGTGCTCAGTAGCAGCGCAAACGGCCGATCCTTTTCCTCGAGCTTGCAAACCACCAGCACCGCATTAGAGTCAGAAGGGTACGATTCCTTGGTCATGGGGATACTGTGCATGGTAAACCACACAAAGACGAAGAACTCGCTCGCGCCATGCGTATACATCATACGCTGCGCCGCCACCCAGTCATCTTCTGGATGTACGCGCGAAATTTCACAGGTAAAATCGGACGACTGGTGCACGCCTGATCGATAGAAGCCTTGCCGTAGCTCAATAGCTTCGTGGTGGCCCGTCGAAAGCCTCTCGGCGTGGGCGGGCGAGACACGCTTCAACAGATAGATGCGCTTTTGGGCAGCCACACTGTCACGAGCACCCTGCGGCACATCGCCGAAGCAGCTGGGCTCGACGCGACTATAGATGCCTCCTCCGTGCGCGCGAACCCAGATGCCGATTTCGGTGACGGTCGGCCACACCCGCACGTCGAGCAGCAGCAGCACACGGCCATCTTCCAGCTCGGTCAAATCCGCCTCGATGCGCATGCCCTTGTTCGTGGTGATATACTCAGGACTCAAGGCGGGGTTTCTCCGGGAGGCAACGTGCGAGCTGTCGAGGAACAGGGCTGGCGACGGCGCAAAGACGCCATGGAACGGCTGCCTCGGCACCCTTTGCTCTTCATCGGGGTAACGCCATGCAAATAGGCTCAGGTCATTTGTCTCTTTTGAAATTTCCTCTTGTAGGCGCAGAAAAGCCCGCGTGCCCTCACCGTAGAGGAGGGGCATCTTGACGTCAAAGATGCCGAGCAGGCAGTACGCCAGATCCTCTGGACGTGTCGTCTCCCGTGAGGCTGCCCATGACATGCGCTGCGCAATGGAAAGCCCAAACATGCGGGCGGGATCTTCGAGCACTTCCACGCTGATATTGGTAATGCAACTCAGCTCCCACTGTAGGTGCTGCTTTGTGCCGCGAAATGTCCAGTCTCGGTCGTAGAACTCGACGACAGCCGGCGCCAGCAGTTCCTGCAGCGTCCAGCCCCGACGAAACCAGCGACAGCGCTTTAGTCCTGCTAGGTGCGCCGTGACATGCGCGAGGTCGTTTAGCCAGACGTGGCAGACAGCAGCGTTCTGGTACCAGCGAAACATGGAGTTGATGGCCTCGGCCAGCTCGGCGCTGCTGGACTTGTCGATGCACACAGTGTCGACCCAGACGTAGCCGAGACCAGCCGCGGAGGCGAGGCGGCAGCAGTGTGCAATCTTGGCATGTCCGTTCTTGTGGGCGTGCGCTTGCAGGTTTTCGTTGGTAAACTGTGCCAGGGTGAGCTCGTCGGCACCCCAAGTGTGGGAGAGGATGGCATAGCGAGGGATGTCCTGGTCGCCCCCATAAAAGGTCTCTAGCTTTAGAGTTTGGATGTTGATGAGGCGCATTTTCTCGAATGTGAAGAGGTGAACTGTCAAAAGGGCTGTCGGGGTTGTTGATGGATGGAGGTCGACCACTACTTTGCTGGCAGATGAGGCTGCTGTGGCACTGCAGCTGCATGGGCTCTCAGCCGCAGATGATGAGACGCCATGCTAACAATTGAGGTGGACTAAGAGCGCATCGAGTAATTTAAGCCGTCTCGGTACAGTGGCAAGATCATCTGGAAACCTCATCTAGAATCATTTTGGCCAGGTTTTCGCACAGTGAACGTCTTGTCGGAGCAGCTGGATGAGGTCGTCGCGGAGTGTAACCTACTAATAACCAACAGTCAGTTCTTTGGCGCGGTGAAAAATGGCACTACCTCGTCCTACAGGACAAGCATCCTGTGTGCCCTCAATATGCCCAATCGCCCGCACCGCGCAAACTGTGCATGCGACGCCAGATGCAAATCTTGTGCAGGGTGGGCTTCGGCACCATCGGGATCAAGCCCAACGTCATTTTGCAGCGCCGCCAATCTGGCAGGGCGGCGACCCCTGCCGAGGAAACGAGACAACGCCCGGCTGATAATACTTGACCTAATACCAAGCGGTGGCACGCTAATATTATCCCCTTTCTGCATGCCAGGGTAAGCTGGGTGGCGCGGCCAAAACTGGGGAAAGTAAGAAAAGTCCATGGAGTAAAAAAAGGCCGCTCGAACCGGGACACGCGGGATTGGACAATGTATTTCGCTCAATCCGGATTATAATGGCGACAAGTAGCTGCCTCTCAGTTGGTGATTCTGCTCTCTTCAATTCGACATCGTCTCTGGTCCTAATCGAATTGCGAAACAATCCAGGACAGGAAACTGTTTCATCGCTAGTCGGAAAACAACGCCCTTGCGTTTGTTGCTGCCTCGATTGCTCCAAGTCCACCCCAAGGCTGCCCCATAAAAATTATCAGCAAGTGATATTGCCCATCGTCAACAAGTCGCAGGCTTTGTCCTCCTTCTCCCACGCGTCATATTCTTGCCCTTCTTCTCATTCCATCCTCCCCAATCGACATGCTCTCTTCTGCCCTCGTCGGCGCCTTTGCGCTCTGCGGCGTCGCCTCAGCAGCCGTCGCCGCGCCTCCTGCCGCCGCCATCATCACCCCGGCGCCCGTCCTGCACCGTCGTGATCCGGCCAGCGAGCTGGACCCCTGGGTCAGCGTCAACGAGGATCCCTCGGCCACCACCTTCACACCCTCGTGGACCACCGACGGCGAGGGCAAGTCGTCCCTCAAGGATGCTGCCCCGTCGAGCCTCACAGGTTCCGTCTTCTCCTTTACCACTCTCGGCGAGCCCACCACGACCACTGGCGATCCTCCCAACCCCAAGGCCACCAACAACAAGGGCACCGGCGCCTTTTCCCTCTGCTCCCAAAAAGACAGCACCGTCGAGCCCTTTTGCAGGCCGCGAGTCAACTCGACCCTCGAGCCTGGCAACGTTTACTACCGTATGCAGTGCTCCCTTGATACCCAGCCGCCGGGCCTTGCATCTGCTAACTAGGATGTCTAGTAACCTGGGACCCCGAACACTACGCCAGCAAGATCAACGAGTCATATTCCCTCACCGTCCAGGTCAAGCAGCAGAACCGCACCACCAAGGAATGGATTTTCCTCACCGACTTTGACCACACGCAGGTGCCCGCCAAGCAGGGCTACTTCCCCTTCGAGGTCAACGACAAGCTCCTCGATGGCCACGACACCAACAACATCACCGTCACCCTGCAGCGCCGCCTCAACAGCACCATTGGCGACCCCCAGGACATCACCACCGAGTACCCCCTCACCGTCGCCAAGTTCAAGTTCCCGGCCAAGGCCCCCAACAACGGCGCCACCGGCCACTCCCTCACCATTGCTCTCCCCGTCGTCTTTGGCACCATTCTCCTGCTCGTCGTCGGTCTCTGCCTCTGGAACCGCAAGACGCGCCGCATTCATCTCGGCGAAATCGTGTCCCGCAGAAGCAAGCGCGGCTATTCGGGCCGCTCCGAGCGTCGCCGCCGCATGTTTGGCTCAGGTGCTGCCACCGATGCTGACCACGACATTCAGCTCGGCAACGGCTTCCCCGACGACGGCCCCGAGTACCACGACGCGCCTGCCAACGGTGCTCGCCGACACCGCGCCGATAGCGATGGTCTTGATAGCCTGGCCGCCTCGCCCGTGCACGAGAGCTTCCAGCAGCAGGGCACCACGGGCGGCCGCAACGCGTTCCGCGATGAGCTGGACCGTCAGCACAACGAGCGCACCGGCGGTCTATAAACGGGCCCTCGATTACCAATTCGAAAAAGAAAAGACGAGTTTCGGAAGACTATTCCAGAAAGAGAAGGGAGAATATAATGAAGGCTGATAAATCGGAACCAGAAAAGCACAGAGTTTCGGCTGTCATTATAGAGAAAGGCGTTGCAAACGGTCATGATTGATATTCTGGGACCTCTTTTACCTGCCTGTATCGAATGAAACGGTTTTTTTATTTTTGTATAACGAAACGGACGGGGAGTATGAAATATGTTTAGACGGAATGACTAATGGCTTGCACCTCGCCAGCTCAACGAGATGATTCCACCCGACTCTCGATTCTCAAATCGTCTGAAGATGCCCGCTTCTCGAAAGGCGTTTTTAGTCTCATGATGTGGATATGCGCGTAGAAGTAGTTGAAGGATAACATCATTCGCGACCCCAGGACCTTATGTACACCTGGTTTGTGCATCAATGAGCAAAAAGGACAATGCCAACTATACCACAACGCCAAGGAGCACAAGAAAATAAAAGCAAAAAAAACTGAGTTGTCAACATTGCCTGTCCTCTTTTGAATAGCCCACCGCGCAGAGGAGAGGCATCATTTCAATGGGAGTATATATTCTACAGGAAAAAGAAGAAGAGAAAAACGCCCCGAGTTTTTCATGCCCCCGGTGCAACTCGTCCAAGTTCGCTCAACAAGAATTCGCACATTACCATAATTCGTGTCCCATAGTGTCCTGTATCAACACCAGCTCACCCGACCTTGACCCGTTTCGCTTCTCCATCATTTGCATCATCGTCATCAGCCTCGATCTCATCTGCTGCTCGCTTCCCTTCTTCTGCGGCTTGTTGATCGTGCAGCGCACACAGATCGAGCCTCTCCTCGCCGTCCTCCAGCATCCGCATGTAATCCGCCGGAATCGCCGTGAGGAGTTGACAATGCGCGGCGCACGGCTTGTACGTCTCGGTGCTCCACTCCTCATCGGCATAGTTTTTCGCTTCCGCAAGGGTGTAGCCCGTGCTATACCCTTCGTGGTACGCATCGGGGAGGATGACAATGGTCTCTCCGGGCCGTTGGTCGACGATCCGGTACGGGATGCCGAGTTTGTCGAGCTTTTCGGGGAAGAAGAATTCTGCGCGGTGCCGCATAAACTGGGAGCAGCCATTGGCGCCGCGACCGAGGGCCGTCTCGGCCACGTCAATGGCGGTGCACGGGACCACGATCCAAATCTTTCGTCCACGGTAAAGGTGGTTGAGGGACAGCAGTCGGTAATCCTCGGCATGAATCTGAAATGTGGCGCCAAAGTGCGGCGCCGACTCGTAGACGTACGGTGTGTGGATGCCGGGAATCACGGCCTTGGTGCGGTCTAGCTTGTCGCCACGCAGCGGGTGGATGGGGCTCCAGTCGGGCGGGACGCCGGCTTCGCGGCGCTGGTCGCTGTTCCAGGCGGGCACGTCTGGCCGATACCGTACATTACGCATCTGCCTGCCCATATTTTTGCGAAAAATTGTTTTGAGCGTCTTGAGCGTGTCGTCGACGGACTCTGTCGGCTCCACGTCAACATCTGCAGGGCTGTAGAAGTCGCCCTCGGCCCTGACCGTGCTTAGCTGCCAAAATGTCGTCCGGCGAATCTGCTTCGCCTTGTAGGCATTGGCTGGCAGGGTTTGCCTGGCCTTGGGTGGCAGCGGACGCTGCAGATTGGCGGGCAGCTTGAGCTTGAAGCAGCCGTCCGCGCATGCGCCAAGCTTCTGCGCAAAGGCGAGCAGTGCGGGAAAGTCGTCCCACTGCGAGGCTGTAGGCTTGAGGCGGATTAAGCGATGACCGCCTGAGGCCTCGTCGTAGTCGTAGTCAAACTCTGCGATATCGCTCACGTCGCTGAGCGGCGATTCTGGAGCGTCGACGTGCTGCGTGCGCTGAAGCAGCGGCGACGAGCATTGCGAGCGCACAGAGTCCATATCGGAGCCGGCAATGGTGGTGGTCGAATTCGGCGGCTCCGGTGTGGTGACAGTAGGAGGCGGGGGTGTTGTCGTTGTCGATAGCCTGGTCCTTTCTGTACTTGTTGCAGGAGGTAGAGAATCCTCCTGTTGAGCGAATGCCTCGTCGTCGGTCTCGGCGACGCTGATGGCAGGCGGTTGGGTGGTGACAGTAGGAGGTGGGCGAGGCGTCGCGGTTGCCAGTATGGTATCATCTCTGCTTGCTGCATGCAGTAAGGAAACATCGGGCTCGGTGCGTGCGACGTCGCTTGGCTCTGCGAGACTGCTGTCGAGCGGCTGGGTGTTGGCTGGGGAGGGACCAACGTCACCACCGCCAATAGCGCTGGTGCCCTTGATTAGGGTAGTACCGGCGACAGGCTCATCTTTCTCTGCTTCCGCTGTGGCAGTGTCGGCCGCAGAAGCTGCTGGCAGCTGGTACGATACGTTTGCGCCGGGATATTCCACCAGAACGACGGTATCATCGTCATCGTCGTCGTCGTCGACGTAAGCCTCGGCGTATCCGCTGCGGCGCGCAACCGGCCACTCCATCGTCGCGGCTGCCATGGCAAGTTGCGACGGTATCCGCTGTATGTTGAATCGTAGCGGGCTTTAATTAATTAGCCCACGGAGCGAAACTGATTTCGGCTTTTTTCCCTGGTTTCTTTTCGAGAGTGCTGAGCCATGAGCCACGTGGTGCGCAGAATTCGGGCGTGGAAGAGAAAAAAAGGTCGCTGACCGAGTTATGGTGGCGGCAAAGGGCAATCTGGAGAAAGAGCAGGCTGCGCTTCCCGAAAGCGGGAGGTGGGAGGTGGGTGCTGCAGGTGGTGCGGGCGGCCGTTTGGTGTGTGTTTCGGCGAGGCTGGTACAAGATCTGGGAAGCGCAGTCTTTGGGTTAATCGGCAAAGGTCAAAAGTCTGTTGCTTTCGCAATGTGCTGCTGTCAAGGTTTGACATTGTCCGGGCGCCACGCGCATGGACAAGTCATGGCTTGAAGATCATCTCCAAGCATTTGTTAGTTTCGGTGCTGGCCACTTTGACTGGGCGCATCAGCGAGGGGTGACTCTGGCTTAAAGTGTGGGGCTGGGCTGGGGCGGGTGACCAGGCTGAGGCTGCTGTGGCTGTGGCTGTGGCTTGGCCGCCGAGAGCACTCACTCTAGAGCACTTGGCTTATAATAGTTGATAAGTAAACATATGAAAAAGAAATCGGTATATTTTACGATAAATACTAGGCTGGGTAACGCTTTATGAGTGGCATAGATTATGCAACTCGCTTCCCCACGTATTTTAACACCACACTAACTAAGGGCTTTAAGCATTATTAGTAGAGGAAGCCTCGTAAAACAGGATCCCTAACTACAAAATCAGAGAGCCGCGTTTTGAACATGGAAAGAGCTATTATATATTGACATTAGACGAATGACGTATGATTTCTTAACCGATTTAACTACAGATTTTTAATACCAGTAAACAAAGAAAGCAGCATGAATGCCACAAAAACAAAAGACACCATTATTTCAACCGGCAAGACTTTGCCATCTTCTGAATCAGGTCGTCATTTTCCTTGAACGTGTTGCCCATTTTGCCGAGGTCATCCTGCGACATGCCACGTCGAAAGTTGCCCATGTCCTGCATCTCCCGGGGTGCCCGCCCGAAGCTGCCGAGGCCGTCTGTGAGAATGCTAAAGATGGCAAAGGGCGCGTTGTTCTTATCCTGGTAGATGCTGTACGAGCTCAGGGCGGCGTCTCCGGCCGCGCCGACCAGGGAGATGAGCCTGCCAATGGTGGCCACGATGCCGCCGATGGCGCCGGCCCCCTCGCCGACAATGGGCAGCACCATCAGGATGGCGCCGATGATGGTGGTGATGAGCTCGGTCCGCTCCGCGTGAATCTCCTCGTCGCCAATCTTGACCACCTTTTGCATGGCTTCCGTGGCCTGCATCGCCATGCTCGTCGGCATGATGAGCGTCTCCATGACGTCGTTGGTGTAGCCGGTGTAGGTGCCCGAGAGCAGCTGAAAGTAGTAGCCAAGGATGGTGTCTTGCAGCTTGTTGTACGTATCGAAGCCCTTTGAGATGATTTCCTTTGGGTCTTGGATCTTGATGCCATCTGCCTCGAGAGGATAGCTCTCAAACTTGCGATTGACGGTGGGACAGCCGCGCGATCCACAGTGTCTCTGGTCCTTCATTTCACCAAATTTGACCCAGTCCTCGACAATTCCATATTTGTCCAATACCTCCTTGAAGAACCCGTCATGATCCTTCAGAGTATACTCAATCGTGTAGAAGGGATCTCGCGTCGGGTCCTTGTAAGCCACACCTGGCTCACAAGGATTGCTCGTTTTGGTTTTACCGTTTTGAGTAACGTCGCAGCTGAAATATTTATTTCCAGGACCGGGCTTGGTAGGATCCATAAACTCGTCAAGTTGGTAGGGAATCTCCTTTTTGATGAAGCGGACGTAGGCATCATATTTTGTGTCGTAGTGCCCATTCTCTGTCATGTCGGTGTAGCTAGGTGAAGGAAAAACTCACAGTTAGCGTTGATCAAATCGCGAAACCCGCTGAGGCTGCGACTTACTTGCTCATCGCAGTGTGCAGCATATCATATATCACTGGCATTGCATAAGCTGCCACGCAATGGCGTGGTACGTTTGTCAAGTCATCAAAGATGCCCTGCAGCGTGTTGTAGTCCAGGCTTTTATCACAGGGCAAAGTCGGGCTGTAATTAAAAACGGGCTTCTTCCCGCGCGACTTGACGCTCATGAGCGAGATTTGCGACCACTGTCAATAGGTTAGCCAAAGTTGAACCTGGCGGTGGGCGTCGACCTACCGAAGGATGCGTCTTGACGGCTAAATTGTCTTTGGCCAGAATCCCTTCGCCATCGCTCACAACAGAGTACTTGGCCCCTATTGTGATTAGCTGCAGCATCACGACTCTGTCGTTGTTTCTTTCGAGCAGGACGAGCGCCTTTTGACAAGTGTGCGTGTCAACTGCAAGCAAGAGTTAGCTACAAGTATGCGAAGACGTGTCGCCATTCAACATACTGCAATCCTGACTATAGGTGTCAAAAAAAGAGTAAACTCCAGCAGAAGTAATGTATACATCCTGTGATCTGGTCACAATGACGCCCCAGGATGAATCGCAGCCGTCAAAGTCGTCACCGGAGCAAGAGTAGTCTGGATCTGGAAACACTCCAACCACGTCCTTGAAAGGAGCTGGAGATTTGGGCGATGGTTGATAATAAGGACTCTCAGTCTGGATCAGCCCGGCGTGGATGTGACTGGCTTCGTTGAAGCTGTACTGATAAAAAGTCGCATGCTCTGAAGATGTGCCGTATAGCCAAGTTGCCTGCTGACTCTCGATGAGAATTCCGCGGGCCGTAAATACAGACAGCTGCGTCATGTCATTCTTTCCGTCATTCAGATCAGGATCGCTGGAGAACACGTTAGTTTGACCGCCACGGTGACGAGAACGACAATGGATCCTTCGCGTCACTCACTCAACCATGTGATCTGCAGTCCACAGCCACATGTTGTCAAAGTACCCCGAGGCAGAAGAAGTGATGTGCATGACAAGGGATGCAGTTTGGCATTCTTTGTTGACTTGGCCGTTCTTGAGAGCAGGACACTCTGCGGGAGTCAGGCTGGTTCCTGTAGCGCCTCCGAGGCGAGCATGGCAATCCCACATCGCCGCGGATCCCTGGCTGTCGGCCAGAATATTCCATTCGACAAGCACAGCACCGGGGGTGGGACCTTTTGTGGTGAATAAGAGATCTTGTAGCTCAACGGACCCTTGGTCACCCGGATTCCCGACCTTGAGCATTGGTCGTGGGTTCCTATTCAGGTCAGCCGAAAGCACGTTTGAACAAGGGGAGGCAAGCCATACTTTGGGTCTGAGAACTTGTCACCGGTAGCGGCAAACTGTGTCCAGGCTTCTCCAACCATCTTGGTTCCTTTTGGAATAGTGACTGTGTCATGCAGCATATAGATACCGGCATCGGCGAAAATGATTTTGCCGACATTGCCGTCTAGCGCCTTTTGCACTGCCGATGTGTCGTCTGTTGACCCGTCACCTATTTGCCAGTTAGCCAAAAAAAATTGTTCTTCTATTAGCTTTCGATCTTTGACTTCTTACCTTTGGCGCCGAGATCCTTGAGATGGACAAAGTCGCCAACAGAGGAACCCTCGTACTGCGGACGGGCTCTCTCAAAGTAAGGCGCATCATACAAATCGTCTCGCACCGGTCCCAAGAGTGTCTTGTCTCGTGGAGGATGCCAGTCATAGTCTCCATTACTCCAAGTTCGTGTGGTGCCGTTATAGACGGGGCCGAGAACAAAACTGCTTGCTTGCAGTTTACCCTGGAGGATTGTCTTTCCGTCCGAGTCGGCAATCGATACTTCGGCCGAGTTGAAGTTGACATTGTCTAGAATAATACCTGTTGTTCCAGAACCGGGGGTTTCGGAGAGAGGGGCAATAACAATGGCTTGCTTCACGTCCGTAAAGACTGTATCCATGAAAGTGGCAGACCCAATGTTGGCGTCTTCGCCTCCGGTCTTGCCATCAGGGAGCAAGCGGAAGCCAACGCCAGAATTCTTCACAGAGACTGTCTTCCACACCCAACCCCAATCCCAGATCACCTGAACCGCGGTGTCACAGCCTTCAAAACTCAATCGCTGCGTGGTGAACTGCTGGTTGCCGCCGTAGAAGCCGTACTTTCCACCCTGGAAATGCACATCGGAAATGACACCACCACTTCCATTTTCCGAGACTGGTAAATTATTAGTACAATGTGAGCTAAAGTCAGATGCTCAAAGATACTCACACATTCCCTGTTGCGTAGTGCCACTCTTGGCGATGAGAATGACGTGCTGTAGGCTGGTTGCCTGCGCCACCTGGTAATGAATGCCCGCCGTGTGCGAGCTCGCACGTGTGTCGGAGACATCGATTCGAAGATTTCGGATTTGGCGATAAAAGCTCGCAGTGTTAACATACCACTCATTATCCTTTCCATCACTGCCTGCGCCATCGCCCACATAAACATCCGTCGTCAGGACACCGAGGCCAACAAACCTTTTGGCGGCCTTGATCAAGGGCCAGCTGGTACCCTGCGCCAGTTAGCATCAAACCGAGCGAAAGTGGGATTTCGAGACTTGCATCTCCGATAAATTGAGTTCCGTAGTAGACTATCAAGGGACTGGACACGAGGTATGTGCCTGCAGGCAGATATACAATAGCATTTTTGGTGGTTGAGCCATTGCAGTTCTTGCCACATCTTTTGCCGTCACTGATTGCCTTGTTGATGGCGTCTGTGTCATCCTACATTTCATCATATGAGCCAGTATATTTTTTATCCAGAGAAAAAAGGGGAAAACAAACCGTAACTCCATCACCCTTGGCGCCATAATCCTTGACGTTGCGAAAGACTTTGTAGCTTGAGTCGTCGCCCCATGGAGAGGAACCCTTGCGTGAGATGGATTCCATCCAAAAACCTCCACGCTTGCCAGGGGAATGCAGAAGTGCACCGTCCTCAGCTCGCGCAAGGAGATTGTTGGTCTCAACGGTACCGTTCCCGAGCTCTACTCCTCGTGCATCAGCCTCAGCCACAAGGGCAGCGGCCTTGGCAATCTCGGCTGTGATGTTGAGGAGAGGGGGAGGAGTGGTGTCCAGGCCAGGCTTCGCAGAGCGCTTTCCAGCTCGTGTGCCAGGGGCCAAAGTGTAGCTAAAGTTGTCAGACAAGAGCGTTCGAGACGGAGAAGAAAGGAGGGAGATTATCCAACAATAATGCTGAGGGCAATACAACCAAGTCCAAACTGTTGATGGCTTACCGGTTGCGTCTTGGATGCTCCAGGCGAGCCTTGTTGAGCTTTTCCGACTCGGCAAGTGCATTTTCAACAATTCTTGTGGCGGCAGCAAGTTGGGAGCTATCTTTGATTAGACCAATATGGCATATCACACTTGTTTTTTATCCATCTTACTCAATATTTGTAGAGTTGAGTGATGCAGAGTCGAGGGTTGCAGCAGTGACAAGCGCGGCAAGCAGCCATGTGACGAGCGCGAAGCTCCAATAGTGGCGAACCATGACTTTGACGGCAGCGTCGCTTGGCTGAGAAAGACGGAAGGGTGGTGGGAAAGGAGGCATACTAGAATATAAATGCTCTGCATAATCTTTTAGGTGATCAAGGCAGGCTCTACGCAGGAGGAAACAACTGCCGACACCCTAATGTCACCACAACCCTGCTTCAAGTTGAGCAGCTCTAGACCCGGAAATATCCAGAATTTTCGCACTATCAACGAATATGGAGCCTGCATAACCATTTTGTTTTGAAACGTGGTACGGCATGAACACGCTGGTTTACCTCGGTCGAGTCCTCACAGGCCTAGTCCAAGGTGATTGGATAGTCTGGACTGGCGTAGTCAGGCCCTCGTTACATCAAGCAAACGAGGCTGCGGCCAGCAAGGACTTGTACAAGGGTAAAATGAGAGATGACTGCATTGCTAGCGTGATTGAGGGATTTAGGATCTTAAGCCGAATGTTCATCAACGGCCGGCTATTCGGCGGACTGTTCCTGACCATCGGCGAGCTTCGCATGCAAACCGGGTAGTGCCACCGCTTCGTCGGCCGAAAGCACCGCATCAAGCGATTGCAGAGAACTACTTGGCGCTATTACTAGTCATGAGAACGGTTAGTGTCACAGCCTGATCTGTGAGAAGCACAGTTGCCCAAGGTGGAGGCTTTGTGTGTTGCTGTATAGTGCACCGTGCAAAAGCTTCGGCGGCCGAAATCACCTTGTTGAGCGATGGGGAGTATGATACATGCTGATACTACTAATAGGAATCAGTAGTGTCGCAGTCGTATCGGCACAAAGCACCTCATCTAGCCATGGTATGGATATTCACCTGCCCGAATGTGGATAGTGCCATAGCCTTGGCGGGACAAGACGCCTTATTTAGCTATTATTAAGAGAGAACAATGTGAGGCTCGCGAATAGACTTGTTAGTGTCGCAGCTTGGCGCCCCAAATCACCTCATCCAGAGACTGTTCCTTTGACCGAAACGCCACCGACTAAACCATCTGTGGCATGCCGCATCTTTTTTTTTAGATTGCATGGATCATTAGTGTGTTGAGCTAGATTCCTTTTTGCGGCCCAGCCACCATCCTCCGACCATGTCCGACGCCATCATGCTCGGCGAGGTGCTGACCGGCATGGAAGCAGCCGACAACAAAGCCTGCATCAGTTGCCGGCTTACGCATTCGACATGTCCCCAAGCTGAGAGTGGAAAGAGACATGCTTGGAGACAGCACATGTATATCTCGTTGGCTCTGCCGAAACAAATCCACCAGGAGCATGGGAGGTTTCGGACGAGTTGCAGCCGTATAAGTACAGCTTTGCCAGTGACAGCAACCCCCCCTTTGCGCGCCTCAACGCCCCAAGCATATATACGGATGTAAAGATGCTGCTTCACTTGCTTCTTCTATTGTCTTCACTCTCTAGCAGGGTCGCGGCGAGTAATGCTGCGGCGCCCTTTGAGGCTCTGGCTTGTAAGTTGAGGGTCCTTGCTAGGGAGCTGTCGCACTCAAACTTACATGACAGTTTACTATGCTCACAAGCTGGAGTACCTGGCGGCTGCGGGAACGGGCGACCCCGAGCAAAATCGATTCCTCGCACACAACTGCACGCGCAGATGGCGCCGCGTCTGCACTTTCCAGGAATTTCTCGACTATGTCTATGGACATGCCGGAGGCAGTCTAGGCGGCTATGGCAATGACGGCTCATTCGATCCCGAGGACAGGACCAGGTACCCCAATGGAGGGACCACGCCCGAGGAGATGGCCAGGATGGCTGACGATCTAGCAAGAGAGGGCTTCACGAGTGCCAGCTTCTCCCCGCCAGAGCTATTCGCAGAGTCCGCAAGGGTCGAAAACTACGACTACATGCTGTCAGGCGTCTCCGACCGGGTCGAATGGGCCATGGCGGAGCTCGGCAACGGAGTCGACGACAATGCGGATCTCAAGGCAGCGCGGCAGGGCCTGACTGGCATCCTGGGTGAGCGCATCGCCGACGATTTCCCGGATTCCATTCCAGGGATCAAGGATGAGATCAAAAAGGCTACGGGCCTGGATGTCGAGATCAACGAGGACACCAGATCGCCTTCTGGCCGCAAGTATCCAAGCATCGACTGGTTCAAAACGGCAGAGAAAATGCGCACTGCTGGTCTGTCGCCCGATGCGGTCAAGAAGAATATTGACAAGATTGTCACGGTTTTGAACAATTACCAGAATGCACGAACGGATCATCACTATAAAAACATTGTTGCAGTCGAGGCCTCGTTGGATAGAACACTACCGCCACAACAAGATCGCGCAGGCTGCTGAATGCGACGAAGCGCCATGTCTATAGTATAGTGCTGTTAGAAAGACTGTGTGCAATTCAATTCAAATGCCACTTGACTTCTAAGAAGGATGGCACTGGAGGAGAAGAAGAGGTTCACTTCTAAATTTAATTTCAAGTTTATCTTAGGGGTATTAAATTTATACATTATTCTCTTTATAACGGGATAAGGGAGATAAATAGTAGCCTAATTAACGATACTTTGAGAGTATTAATAATAGACGACTCAACTGCATGATACTAGATTTAGCTATAAAATGTGATTTACAGAGTACAAGTTCAAGCCTAGGCCTGCATACTTGACTAGTGGTATCCTCAGAGGTAACCTCTACACCTACAAGGCTGTGACTAAATGATAACACAAAAGTGGCGCTGGCCGACCGAGCCTGTGTAATATTTGACCAGCCTGACATCTCCTGCTCTCTAGCATTCGTTGTCTACAAATTTCCGCCCATCTCGCAGCGCATTGCCAACGCCGCCGCTGAACAACTGCCCGCCTGGCTTAGCTGAGAGCCTTCACACCGAACGCGGATAGTCATCAGACACAGATTTCTCAGCTTTGGCAACACCTGGTGCTTAATCTGCTTCACAATGGGACAAGAGCTTCGAAAGCGCCCTTTCTTCATCGAGACACGAGGGGATGGCGAAGACAATGTACAATTTAACAACACCGGCCGCCAACAACTACACGTGCCTGGATTTGGTCTTGCACTGCCAATCGAGCTTCCGGCGCGCAACAACAAGCGCTTCGCGCACGGATTTGGCGACTGGGCGCAGAACAGGCTGACAGCACGGGAAATCGCAATGCTGCGGCTGATGAATGCCATCACTGACAGGCCGCAATGGCATCTTCAGATTCGTGATCCTGCAATAGCTGCGAGATGGGCAGCCGACGCATCATCGCGACTCATAAGTCAAGAAGCTTGGGACTGGTGCCTGGCAGAGCTACGCGATAAAGCTGCCGAGTACGAGAGGACATCCCTGATACACGTCTTTGACTCGGCCTCGCGAATCTGCAAATCTGATGCTCTGGTCACGCCGCGCTGGTGCAAAAAGATGACAGCACAAGTAACAGATTTAGAGCAACGAGGGGAGGTTGTTGATCCGGATCTTTATCCCCTGGTGTTTGGAGAGTCGCGGGTCTTGAACGACGGGGGTCGCGTCGGCGTGATTGGCGCCCTCGATCGTGCTGGGCAGGGGAAAACTTGCCAGCACCAAATATGGAAATGCCCGAGCGCAGCGAGAATCATGTGCGACGGATACGCTCGCAACAGATCTTCTAGGCCCTGTACTCGGTGCGGCGCGACAGGAAGCCTACCGGAAAGATCGTGGGAGCCTCGTGGCTATCGGTTTTCGCCGCGATATCAATGGCTGCCTTGTGAAGTTGACTTTGGCACGACGGGCTCTCCGACAAAGGGCATGAGGATTACATCCTACGTCAACAACATGAATCCCCGGCACAATCTGTCGCTGTATGCGTCCCTGGAAACATGCATCGGGCTATCAATCCAGCCCTGGAACGAAGTCTTGGTCTGGCGGGATGGGGGCAGGATACCTGAGAGAATTAGAACATTTGGTGCTCAATGGAGCCCAGCCCCTTGGCAGCACACGAACCTGCAAGACTTGGACGAAAGAACAAGAAAGGACATGGTCAATTTTCTCTGTCAGGCGGAAAATCCACTTGCGTCTGCGCCGTCTTTGAAATATCCGTCAATCGATGCAAACTGGGAGACCGACTACACTCTCCGTGAGGCCCTGGACTTCAAGTACCACCGTGCCAAGAAGTGGCTGCATCCGGAACCAGGAAGATCATTCACCTACAACGACTGGAAGCTAGGCAAAAACAACAATGCTATAGTGCCTGGTCGACGGGTCGTCGGACGGGACGCAAACGCGCCGCTTCCTCCAAAAGCCGACCACAAGTTCTACACTGTGGCCATGGAGGAGGAGTTTGCAGACAAGGGACTTCAAGTCGTTGTCGAGATTGGCAAGGTCGAGCTGACCCCAGAGAAGCCGACTCGAGCTGCCACAAGCTGGCAATTAGCAGGCTTGCCGAATGACCATGTTGTGGCGGCGACTGTCGTCTATTTCGACACGGAGAACATGACCGAATCGTCTGGCTCCATGTCCTTTCGCGTCGAAGCAGACGTGGACCCGGCTGCGCACTGGTGGGGGACCGGCACTGGCTCGAACCCCCTTCACCCTCTTGCTCCTCTCGCCGACATTTACGGATTTGCGTCGCCGAGAGAAATGTGCGGCGAGGACGACACTGCTGGTGCGCCGGCCCTCCAGGCGCTGGGCGCTGTCACGACGCCCGACGGCCGTCTGCTCGCGTTTCCCAATGTGCTGCAGCATCGGACAGAGGAGTACAGACTGCTGGATTCTTCTCGGCCAGGACGAAGACGATTTCTCAAGCTCTACCTGGTCGACCCGCATTATCGCATCTGCTCGACGCGCAACACGCCGCCTCAGCAGCACAGCTGGTGGGCTGAGGCGGGACTGTCACGTATCCCCTGGGAAAAGTACCGCATCCCGCCAGAGCTTGTCAGCCGCGTTGAGGACATGGTTGGGGACTTTCCAATGGGGGAGGCAGAGGCAAATAGGCGTCGAGATGAGTTTCGCAGGGAGCGGTATGAGAGACAGCGTCGTACATTTGATGAAGAAGTGCAGCTAAATTATTTCGGTGAGTGGGCTGCTGTAGGCCGCAGCTGCTGAATGAGTTGGTGCGAGTTATGCTACAGTTGAACCAAATTTGATTGATGATGGATTGATTTGAAATGCCTTCTTGCTCATCTATGCTATTAGAACTACTACAGAGTTTTGGCGACTATTGGCATGGCGATTTCATTTCCTTGTTTTTTTAGAGATTGTATCAGGAATCGCAAATTGTAAATAGATACATGACCTTGTTTATCAATAATGCAAAGACCTGTAGATAAAAAGAGGCCAAGGGGAGCCGAGTCTCGCTTGACTAGGCTCACCAAGAAACACATACTACAAATCAGCAACATTTCTTGCCAGGCAGAAGATGGAGTACAGCAGTTTCCTGTTTCTCAATACTAAACTTTTGACAAGTCTCCGGCTGCCCAGTCGCCATGAGCATGGTATGCGCCACCCTACCTACCCACACCGTCATCCGCAAAACTTGTCCACCTGGTGGTTGCTGGGTCGGGCTTCCGGTCTAGGCACGGCGCTGCGTTTACACAGATTCGGCCTTGGCGGCAACGTTGTGGGAGGATCGGCCACATTCGGCGACTTGATTGCGTTGAACTGTCGCAGTGTACTGTCATGCACGCAATCGGATGAGTATAGGTACATGGGTTGAGCGAACTAGCAGTTTGCTTCCCGCCACGCCGTCTTTAGGGCAAGGTACAAGACAGTGTGATGGTGTTATGAGTCACGGTAATCGTTGTATTGCATGACGACTTATGTAGCGGGCCCATCTTCTTACTACCTCTGCACGATAAATCCGATGCTAGGCTACGCTACTCTCAGCCTCGTGGTTGCCGTGAGTAGCCAGTTACTTGTCCCGTTTTGGTTATACCTGACGCTCGTTTAGACGTTGAGCAGATTCTCTGACTAGTAGCTGAAAAATAAGAAGCTTGAAACGGAGGAAAGTGGCTCATGTGTCGCTGAGACTCACAGAGTTTGTCAGTGGCCATCTACACTTGCATTGAAAGATCCCGTTTCGCCGACACGTGGGTAGACCTACTAAGCCGAGAGCCCGACAGACATTCTTACTAGGGGCATGCTGCATACATAGAGAGCCTCGTCGCAGCGCGCAGTATAGCTTCTTTGGGACGTGAGCCTGACTGCCGATGCGGCGAAGAGGGAACCCGGCTACACAAGCAACTCAATGGGTAGGGCCTACATATGAGGACATCAACAACTGCCAATCGCTAGCCAGAATCAAATATAAATACAGTTTGAAGCGGCACAAACTTGTCACGGCTTCCAAGCAACATTCAGTCCACTAGCTACTACCCGCCTCTTTGTTCAAACTCTTGACAGCCTTTCACCAGCACGATGCAGCCCACTGTCATCCTCCTCCTCGCCAGCCTCGCCCGCGCCAGCACCCTCACCGCGCGCGCCTGCAACGAGGGGACGCAAAAGATTTGCTACGGCGTCGACGGCGGCGCCTCGCAGGACCTCGACCCGGACGACATCCAGTACGTCGCCGACGCGCTGCGCTACATTGCCAACAACGCCGCCAGCGGCCAGGACAAGTTCTGGACCATGCCCAAGGGCTTCGACTGCCCCGAGTGGCGGCTCCCCGTCGACAATGCCGGCACCGTCCTCGCGCTCGGCAAGCACAACAACCCGCGCTACGGCAGCTCGGTGCTCTTTGCCGACATGGCCGACGCCATTGACGGGGCGAGCAGCAACGTCGGCAGCTGCGGCCGCAACGGCGGCCAGATTGGCGTGGTGCCGAACAGGAGCAACCCGCTCTACAGCACGGAGGAGTACAAGAAGAGCGGCAACACGCCGGATGGCATTGTGCTGAAGCTCGTCAAGGCTCCTTTGAGCTAAATTACCTGCGAATTATAGCTTGTGGAGGGAACGGTCGTCTGCTCATCCAGTGAACTTCAGTTCCGGACCGAGTAATTCTTTTCTATATATTTAATCTCATTATTTAAGCATATGTCCAAGGAATTCAAGAGAAAACCGTCATCACTCTAGTTTTCCCCTTTTAGTCGATTTGTCTTTCATGTTTTCTATAATACTGCAAATATCCAGAGTAAGCCGCGCGAGCGACTTCCTGCCGGCTCAGTCGAGCAGAATTCCCTCAGTTTCCCTGCAGCCTGATATGACAATCAACATGGGGGCATGCTACCTCATGTTTGCTATACCGGTATCCGCTGTAGCGTCTCACCCACAGATGCAGCCACGCAAGTTATCCTTGCACGCGCGGTCCACCAAGGCCAACGATCATACCATGGCGCCGCGATTCGGGCGGAGGAACGTGCAATGCCTCCTCCGCACTTCCATCTTGACCATGACCAGTATCACGCACGACTATACGTTGGGAGCGGAAAACTGCGCAGGCTGCGTGTGCAGGATACCGAGGAATCAACGCCTTGTAGCCCACCAACACTCAGAGCCTTGCATCGAGTTTGAGTGCCAAAAAGACTGCAATGTCAGCGAGCATGTAAGTCAGGTCGTCACACAGTCGAAAGGTCTGGCTGCATTAGCTCTGCATTCATTACTCGTAGTCGTAGTCCCGCACTAACCAAGGCGGGCTGAGGACTGATTGGACACGGCCAACGGCCTGCAGTTTTAGCGGCGCACCATGTCGTTGCGTCGGGAAGAGCCATGTCCCGAGCGGAAATTCTCGGCTGCAGCGCCGGATCAGTACTGTTTCTACAAGTGTTCCGAACCGTTTGATTCCATCCGGCTTCGAAAGGAGTGGGGGGTTGGCCCATGATCCAAGTTCCCGTCTAGGTCAACCGGCCCTTGCATCTACCGAGCGCGCGGCGCAAATGGCCTTTTGCAGCAACAGCCTACCTCGATCGGACACCTCTCTCAACAGCTTACTGCTGATCAGTCTAGAATGGTCTGGCATCAATCAGCATTTGCCCCGGCGAACATATGCGACGAGCCCTTTGCATCCATCGCAAAGTTGCTGCTGCCCCGAGGCAACAAGGAGCCAGGTGCTACGTCGAGACCGACTTGAAGGAGCTACACTACCCATGTGAGCGTGAGGACGAATATACTAGCAAGTTTCCTATTCAGCTGGCACTTGTAGAGACATGGAAGAAGATTTTATAAGAAAGCAGACCCCTCTCGGAAGATTTGTAGAAGGGTTTCTTTACATTTCTACAAAGTCAGCTGCCTCTGAGTAAAAAGCTGGCACACACCACCAAGTACATCGCTATACTGCAGTGGTCCTGGCGCTAAAAGGAAACTACCAATAGGTACTGTGGTACTACAGCCCTACGACGCGGCCGAACTGGTACACCGCGCAACTTTGGACTTGTGTAAATGGGTGGCGCCATCTGATCGGTGGTGTTTACACAAAGGAGCAGCCACAGTACAAGTCCAGAGCACTAAAATAGGCCGGCGGTACTGTGCTTTTCAGTTGTGAAGAGAACTCTGTTGCTCGTGAACCGTCATGGTGGCCTATGCCATAAACAAAGATGCCTTCTAGTAATAGATTGACAGTTACGGTGTAGTTGATACACATTGTGTAGACTGTGATTCAAGACAGCCATGCCCTCGGAGCATTGCCTCTTGAACTATTTTTATTTTCCGAGTCTAGCGGGGAGAAAAGGTGCCATGGCCAGTCATCGCAGCCTCACTCCCCTTTACCCACCGTGATGGCAGGCTCTTACGTTATCTTTTGATTGCACGTCATACGAATGAGGAACCCAATCAAGATGCAAGTCAGATGTGCCAAGGTGCGATGCTTTTGAGTCACCAGCGTGATGCGGCGCTGATGATGGGATGCGTGCGCCTCCTTCACCCATGTCCAGGAGTCTCGGCAACTGGCCCGCCTCGTCCTCCACGGGGCCAGATGCCCCGAGTGAGCCGCTGGCGCCTACTAAGCAGATGCCAACAGCAGAGGGACCTGGCATCGAGTCGTTGGGCAACTTGCAGAATGTTGCATCTGTTTACGCGCAGCTACCCCAGCTTCTAGTACAACTGAACATGCAAGTGCCTCACGACATTCTGGCGCATAGGGAACGGCGCGCTTTTGATCCTTTGAGTGTGCTACTGTCGTTCGCTCTGCGAAACCCTGAGCGTCTTCGAGGAGGTGTCTTCGTGTCACACCGAGGCCACGAGCCATTCTTCCCTCTCTCTACTGGCTCTCTCCGTGTCCAGCAAGGCCGTGGATATACATCATGTGATGGCCAGAAGCCTTGGTCGATCTACTCCCGCCCAGCCAACCAGCTTACACGCGAGGCTGTGCTTGCTGGCTGATATCCAGACAATAAAGTTTCAGCTTGGTTATATACAGCAAATGTGCCAGAAATCGAATCATGTACTCAGTCTGGAAACGATCAAGCGCATTGACGCGGCCGTTGACATGCTGCAGAACTACGCCTTGCTCCTGCGCTCAAGGCCGCGAGTATGACCTGGCGCTGGACGTGCAAGGATCTCTGCATTTGTAAATGACGGATAGTTTAAGAACCAATGATGACAGTATTGTTGAATTCTTTGCGTGTTTTTCAATTTTCTGTTAAAAAAATGTGTGCTTTTCACTTATTTTATGCTTAAAGGTTCGGCGATGACCTTTACCATCCCATACCAACATAATGTGTAGTACATTTATCTCTCCAGGCCTTTCTGTCCACTTCAGTAAGCCTCTTGGGATACTCATCAGCTGTAACACTGCGAATCTGATATTCATCTCCATCAGCCTTCAACGCATCCTAATCTAGACATATTGCTTGGAAACGACGGGCATCTGCCTCGACTTTTCGACATCCCAAAAGTAGGCCGACTCCACCGCCATGCGGCCGGTTGCATTGACCGTCTTTCCATTTTCCGAATATGTCCACGAGAACCAGACATGACAGGTATTGGTCGCGTTGTCCCAGCGGCTCATTTTGGCGGACCCGGTCGAGGGTGCATAGGGGACCTGGCTCTCGCACACCTGCCAATCTCCTCCGAACCCGGACACTGTGCACAAGGCGTCAAGGGCCACGTTGGTCGGGGCTGTTTCGTCGTGTACGTTGATGTAAAAATCTTTGATTGCATCCGCCTTGTCCGCAGTTTTGCTTCAATCTCTGCACATTCCACACGACAGCTTTTGCGTCGCCGCGGGGATAAGCAAGAGTAGTGGCAGGTGCCAGGGCGAGAAGCCCGAGGAGAAATGGAACCATTGTCAGGGGAAGATGTACGGAAGCTCTTTTGTTTATAAAGAAGTTGAGTGCGGAGGGCTGCTTGTCTTGACGAAAATGGTCTGTTCAACGTGCCAGCTTACAAGGATCGCTGACTGACTGGGTTTGATTGCGATATTGAAATAGTCGACGCACAACATGCACTATACTGGGGTCTAAAATATCTTTGTCAAACTTGCTAGAGATGTGCCGGCTCGTTGCGGTAGCTGTCGGGTCCATGGCGCAAAGGAAGCTCACAGTACCCTCGGCAAGACCCCCGTCGACCACTCAGGTACACTGGAGACAGCACGCAGAGTGGCGGAAAGGAGAATGCACGCGTGAAGAGTGTATTACGGTGTCCTCATGCCTCGTCGCCGATGTGGAGCGAATCTCGGCGGTTCCCAGGCAGCTCGGCGAGTTTCCAAAACCACCTGCTCTGTATGCTCCGTACGAGTGCATATATTAATTGGCTTCTGGATGTCACCAGTGACAGCCTTGTAGATGCTGCTGGGCCGACACTCGGCTGATCCTGGTTATGCGCCATGGTGAAAGTGTCTGGGATAATCAGGTACGCAGTGTCTGCAACGGCCCCCTGGCTTTCGTGACCATCACATATACTCGGTACATTGGCTCGTAGGGCAACCTCGCGCTGTATGTTTGAACTTGGCGTATGCAGAGCAGTTTACACAATTGTTACGACATTTTTTCACACTCAAAACAGCCTGGCAATTGTCGACCAGCTACATTCGCTACTCAAGCCATGTCCAAGACGCCCAGCGGCCATTCAAACGTCAGCAAGCCCGCCTTTTCCAGCCCAAGCTCCTCGCGCATTCTCGCCTCAAACGCCGCCGCATCTACCTGCGCCAGTAACGACGCCTTGCTGAACTCGGTCGTGTTCCTGACGGCAATTCGCCGCAGCTTCGGAAGCCTCTTAAGCACGTCCCTCCATTCCGCGCACGAGTCGCCCTCGTGCCGCAGCCGCCACGGCGAGCGGCTGCTCCGTCCCTTCTGCCAGGCGACTGTGAGCCGGATGCTGGTGACGCTCCAGCGCTGGTCATGGCCCAGTCTCGTCTCGACGAGCTTGCGCAAGTGGAGCGCCTCGACAAAGTGCAGCGTGTTGCGCCCGTAGAATACTTCAACGCCGGCAAAGTACAGGGCGCGGCACGCGAGGAGGATGCTGACCAGTGTCGAGGGAGTCGACTTCTTGGCCCTGACGAACCGCGACTTGGGAAGGAGCAGTACAGGCCGGTCTTGGACGAGAAGGGGGTCGATGATTTGGAGGACGAGCTCGTGCGGGAGACGCGCCAGCTGCGACGATGGCTGGGCGGCTTGCCCTGTGGTCTCGCGAGAGATGGGCGGTCCAGGCTGGGGAGCCATGTCGTCACTACCCTGCAACTCGTCTGACGGTTTTCTCTTTAGGGGAATTGACATGTTTGCCGTCGTCTCAGAATCCAAAAGAGGCAGCGGGCAAAATGCGCCATGAGAAAATTCACGGCGCGGCGCACTGGTCAATGAAACTCGATGCCTGTGAGCAACCAAGACCGTTAGCGCGGCCACTCGTATTTATCTCGCCGCGTGCGAGGGTGTCAAAATTGGCGAATTGCTTGCCGTCTTTTCAGCCTCGTCTGTCCGGGTCGGAACAACGGCACTGCTCAAACTCGGCGCCTGCCTCTTTCGGGTCCGGCGATGGCAGTCCATCACTTTTCACAGCCATTCGTGAGCGGTAGGTCTGGTAGAGCACTATTTGTGGGAAGAGTATAAAAGTCATGATATCCCAATTCATTAACACTATTTTTTTAAAACTTTGCTCTTGCAAGACTGCACCTTTTGCCTTTGGCGACCAGCTTTTGACAACAGCTGGGCTCAGTGTCACTTCCACAATTTCGAATCAGTCAATCAGTACTCACGCGCAGCATGGTTGGCCCTGTGCTGTACGAGGCTACGGTGCCTTTTTTTCGCAAAGCTCTGGCAAACCAAATCAAGCTCTTGAAGAAAGGGCAGGAGTGGTGCGAGGAGAATGGGCATGACGAGACGAAGCTCTCCAACGGCCGTCTGGTCGAGGACATGTTTGTAAGCACAGTCTCCCAACCCTGCCTTTTCTTGTGTTTTTTTTTTTCCTTTTCCTAACGAGCTCCTAGCCTCTTCCATTTCATGTAACTTTCTGCACCTACAATATTGTCCAATTCCTCGTTGATGTGGGTGCTACCGGAGCAAAGCCCGACGAGATTACCATTCAAGGCCTCTCGCTGGACGAGCTCGTTGCCAGGGCCGAGCGGGCACTGAAGGTGCTGGATGCCGTTGACGCAAGTTCATTTGCTGCAAAGGAGCAACATGCAATTACGATAAACCTGGGCAATTCTTCTGTGGAGCGGCCTGCCTTGCAATATGCTCAGGAAATTGCTGGACCGAGCTTGTAAGTCTGCTCAGCGTTGCTGCCGCGCCTGTCGGCATCAACTAATCCTTCTCGTGCAGCTGGTTTCACCACGGCATGGTGTATAGCATACTGCGGGTGCAAGGTGTACCGCTGGAGAAGCGTCTTTTCCTCTCTGCTTTTTAAAGACGCCGGCGCATTTTCGCACCATCTTACTATGGGAGTCTGCACGAAAGGTTGAACATGCCGATGAATGCGCCATCTACCTTGCTTGCACGTTTGTATCATCTTCCAGGCCTGGACGGCAAAAGGTAGCTGTGTATGAATGGCTGCTCAATACAACGTCCTTTCGCCATACTACGTACACTGTCATGAACTGTTGCGCAACCTATAAGCACTAACAGCCAGTGGTTGAAGAGTCGGGTGCGGCTTACGCAGGCTGTAACAAACATGTTGTCACCGAATAACATTTCGTGCGCATTCAATAGCAATATAATTTTTTTCTTTTCTTTTTTTCGGAATACTCTGAGCCGTATTTTCACCCAGTAATAGTCAGCGGACGGTCAAGTCGGCAAGCAGATCACCGCTCGGGGTGGGCTAGAGGCGCCCGCCTGCACGCAACATATCCCGCAGCCTCGTCTCTGGGTCCGCATCCTGCCTCTTTCCCCGTCTCTTGGCTGATTCAAAAACCTCAAATATGGATGAACTAGCTTTGTTACGGTGCGTCGCACGCAGCTCCGGCCTAGCCGTGCGGCTGGCTGGTGGTGGTGGCGGCGTATCTCTTCAGTCACCACCCGACACCGACACAGATACCGATCGAGATGTCGATGCAGGCGAGGTCGATGAAAAGCAACAGCGCCAATCCTTGGAGGAGAGCCTGCATGACTTGCAGACTTTTCTCCAAGCTTACCTCAGTGACGCGCCACAAAGTCGACGCCAGCATGGCGCTTCCACCATTACAGAGTTGGCCACAAGTTGCAGGAGCCTCTGCGGCCGTGTCTTGTCTGCCGTCCAGGCTGATCGAGGGCCGAAACGTGTCGGAACGTCGCTCAGTACATGGAAAACATCGCGCCAGGGGTTTGACCTGCGGAAGCTCTCCGAAAGACTGCAAGACTTGCAGACCAGCTTGGCCTCCCAAACGGGCAAGATTTTGAAGTGAGGCAACTGCCACGGTTGCTCGACTCACGCTGCTAACAGAATCCCAGCGCTCACATCGCTACAGCCAAGCATCACATGCGCCAGATACAGCTGGACAGCCGCAGACTCGAGTGCCAAAAGTCCAATCGGCTCAAGATTCTGTCCAGCATCTTGCGCAGTCTCGAGACAAAGTCGCGCGCGTTGCAGCAGGGCTCATCTGGCACTGTACTCTCCCCAGATGACATTTCAATCTTTGAGGCCCAAATACAGCACATGAGAGACCAGCAGCAATACATCAAACGAGACCACGCCATACTCAAGAGTCTCTCCTTTAGAAGCAATGTTGCTCGGCATGACACCATTCCTGAAGCTCATCAAAGAACATTTTCCTGGGTCTTTTCTCCACCTCGCCCAGAAGAAGCATCCTCCTCTGCTCTCAGTCTGCAAGCATGGCTGGAGCGAGGCAGAGGAATCTTCTGGGTGTCTGGCAAGCCGGGGGCTGGTAAATCAACGCTGATGAAATTCATCGCAGACCATGAGAGCGCCGGAGCGGCTCTGTCCAGATGGGCGGCTCCCAAGCGAGCCGTCATTGTCAGCCACTACTTTTGGTGTGCGGGCACGCCGATGCAAAGATCCCACAATGGCCTCCTGCAGACGCTGCTCTTTGACATGCTGAGGCAGCTGCCTGATGCCATGGAGTCGTTGCTGCCGGAGCGCTGGAGCGCGCCAAGCACGGCTGGCTGGACAATGACCGAGCTATACGATGCATTATATACGATTGTCGGGCAGCCAGACTTGCCGGTCAAGTTTTGCTTCTTCATCGACGGGCTCGACGAGTTTGAAGGCAATCACCTGGCGCTGTGTCACGAGCTCATGGCGCTGGCCACGTCTGAGAATGTCAAGCTGTGTCTTTCGAGCAGGCCATGGAGCGTGTTTGAAGAGGCCTTTGGTAGCGGGACGTTGGGCCATTTGCGCCTGCACGACGTGACCAAGGGCGACATTGTCAACTTTGTCTTGGATCGCTTCGCGCAACATGCAGAAACACCGACCAGCTTGGCGCACATTGACCTGCAGAATATAGCGCTCGAGATTAGTGACCGGTCTCAAGGTGTCTTTCTATGGGTGTCACTGGCTACCCAGTGCCTCCTCGAGGTTCTATCAAAGGGTTCCTCGTCAAGTACACTACTCGAGAACTTGCGCCAATATCCGCCCGAATTGGACGACTTTTTTACATACAGCCTCGGAAATACCCCGCCAGGTGATCAACGTACCATGGCCACATCTTTTCTCATTACCGAAGCGGCGGAGAAACCGCTCGACGTTGGCATCTACTACTTCCACGCGGTGGAGTTTGCGGATCCCGAATATGTCCTAAGCCTATCCTCCGAACCCCCGGGCAGGCTAGAGTACAGGCGGCAGCTGTCGCATACGACACAACAATTAGAGACTATTTGCCGTGGGCTGCTGGCGGTAGACCAGAAGACGAGAGTGGTCAACTGTCTTCATCGCACCGTGAGGGACTATCTGCATCACTCCCAGACAAAGGCCATGCTACGTGACAAGGCGCCCGCGGGCTTCTCCCCGAGCCTGTGCCTTCTCCGAGCATCCGCGGCCTGGACCAAGTCCAGCAGGGCCACCATGTCCGAGGAGCCCAAAGCAGAGTTTTTATCCAGCATCACCTCCTTGGTGGCCGCCGCCGCCCAGCTCGAGCGCCCGGAAGACGTGGCGCTTTGTCGGCGCCTGTTGGATGATCTCGATTGCTGCTTGGCAGCAAAGGGACCAGCCGCAGAGGAGAGCTTACAGGTGCTTCGAGCACAAGTGATTGGCCACAGATTATGGTGGTACTTGTCAGATATTCAGGCACGCCAGCCAGGATACTTTGACATGCTCGAGGCTCCCCCTTTGGTGCCGGCTCTCTTCCCCAGCTATGAGATTGGCGAGGTGCGCGAGCGACGAGCACCTTGGGACGAGGCCGCGGCACAGACGGTCAGAACTCTGCTGGACCAAGGCCAAGACCCGAACAAGCCCTTCTCCGCGGCCGCGACTCTGGGCGCCAAGACGGAAAAGACTCCTTGGAGTGTGCTCTGCGAGCACATTCTGCCGCGACACGACGACACGCATACCGGCAACATTCGCAAGCTGCAGCCTCAGCTCACATCGGCTCTGGAAACGGGCATCCTCGAGGCGTTCCTATCCCACGGCGCCGCCCCCAACGCGCGGTGCCAGCGCCCGGGGAAGCCCGTCAGCGTCGCGGCGACCGACTACCTGCTCCACGCGTTCCGTCTCAGCCGTGCAGAGGAGGACGGCGCTTTGCAGGAGCTCTACCTGGCGCATGTCCACTGGTTCGCGCCCACGGACGACGCCGACCACCTGAGTGCCGTGGTGCATGATTTCCTGCGGCTCGTGGAGAAGACGCAGGAGGGCGGGTCGGCGTTTCTGCAGCGGGTTTCCGAGACGCTGCTGGCGCTTGCTGCTTGAGAGGGCAAAGCGCTATTCCTTGAATGTGAAATAGCGAGGTATAATTGCCCGGGAGCGAATAACGCAAGGAGCCAGGCGGTTCGTACAGTTGGAATACGAGCAGGGATTACCCCGCATGATTTGGAAAGGTGCCCAGAAATGGCAGAAATGCAAACGAGTTGCGTCTTGGCCGCAGTCCGCCCTCGTTCCCTGTCGTATATGTGATCGAGTTGAGAGGACATGGCCTGGGCAGTAAAGATTGTAGCGCAAGCTGGCTCTCTAGTTGGTCGAAGCCTGGTTAGTGAGCCACCTGTTTGCTCTCCGATAGTATTTCCACCACGCAGATTCGTCTGGCTAGCCGAGTCTGTACTTTGGTGCTGGGTTCCGTCCGAGTTGCTCTGTCTTCGCATCAGGCTCTAAACAATGCCTTGGTCCGAGGACGCTAGCAAATATCAGAGACTTTCAAAGAATCAAGACTGCTTCTAGTCTTACTGCAATATTATGAATTCTCGTATCTACCAGCTCATTTTATTTTTCATGACTTCTTTTTGGTCACGCTACTTGCTGCCCATTTGGTGCGTGAGATTGGGAGCGCGGGTCGTATAAGTCAAATATACGCCTGCCTGTGAATAGACGACAGAGCCAAATTTCGATGCTGACTTTCTTCCGTAAAATCAGGGTTAAAACTACATCTTGAAATTTTCTAATCATATCCGGTGTGTAACTATATTTACATTTTACTCTTCGTCTTGGCCGCACCTCTGTGCCATGCGCCCCTCGAGCTCCGCCAGCTTGAGCAAGTACACCTGATTTCATAGCTTGGTGTTGAATGCATAAAACGTCCATCGAATTCCATTAAATAAACTTGATCTCGACATCTCCGTGCTTTGACATTTTCGCGCCGCTGCATCTCATTCTCACTGGCCCTCCTGATCAGCCAGCCAGCATCCAAGCAGACCCAGTCACACCCTCTGACCCAGACCTTGCCAGAATTACAGACTACGCTTGGCAATCTTGCACTTCTTCACGCAGGCGTCAATCTGCGCCGCCACCCCCGCAGGCAGCGCCTTGCGGATGCGATCGATATCCGCGCCGGAGATGGCATCGCCGAGCTGCGTGGCAATCACGTCATCCGGCAGCGCAAACGCCTGGTCCGCGACGAAGCCGAAGCCGCCGTCCTCGGCGGAGAAGACGGTCAGCGCCGTGGCGTCGTCGCAGTCCGGGTTGATCTGCGTGTGCAGCGCGCCCTGGTCAAAGACGTTTAGCGTGCCAGGCGCCAGCTCGTTGCGGATGACGCGCTGCTTCGTGCCGCTGGCGTCGACGGCGCCGAGCTCCGGGATCGTCTCGGTCACGAGCCGGCCCGTGAGGAGGACGAGCATCTCGGCGGCGCGCGGATGAATGTGCAGCTTGCTGATGGAGCAGCCTGTCGGGAAGCGGCGCGGTCAGAAAGGGGGTGCTCTGCAAAGGACAAGGTGAGGCTGGAAATGCATACCGGGGAACCTGGTGGCCGCGATGCTGGTGCCGGTGCCAACCATGGCAGGAAATGTCTGGCGGTTCGCAATGGATTGAAAGTCGTTCTGGCCAAGGTTGTAGACAAAGTCCTTGTCATCAGCCAGGATACTGTAGCGCTCAGCCATGCTATCCCAAAAGATCAATTATTATCTGAGTTCTTGGAGTTTGCTTTAGTTGTGAGGCTTACCTGTTGGCCATGCGGAGGCGAGTGGTCTCGTCAAGTTCAGTGCCGGGGTTCGTCTGGTTGGTCGGTGCAGAGACTGCAGTAGAAGACATGGCCAGAACGGCAGCAATGACCGAAGCGGTATTGAAGATCATGATGACAGTTATCTTGAAAAAAGAAGTGGCGTGGTAGAGGTGCTTTTGTATTGTAGTGTTCGAGGGATACTGTGCGGTGATGATGATTGTAGTTGATTCCAGTAATGTCGACCTTCCCGTATCTTTATATATTCGGAGAAAAACTCAGTTAATTCAAATAACTCCCCAAACAATCATTGTAAATGACTTGTGTGCTGACGACTGGTCAGCAGCACTGCCATGATGGACCATGGCTGAGAAGTGAGTATCCATCCATAGTCGTCTTCTCAATCTAACCAGGCGAGTAATGTCAAGTGTAGACATTCCAAATCACGGTCACACAAGACCATTACTAGAGATTTTTCTGTACTCAAGACCATATCCATCTCTATCGGAAAGTCTAACTAAATCGGAAGGCTGTGCATGCTCTTGCTCAGCCCATCTAATACGCCGCCTCTGCGTCGAGCGGCTGGCGTATTCACCGTCAGCGCTGTCGTATTGCCGCCCCACTGGCGTATTTCGGGCGTATCGCACGCCAGTCTTTGCGACAACTTTTCGGTGGCTTCCAATTTGTTATTCTTCATCTCCGCCTCAAATTTCGTCGCCGCGATTAACTTTGCTTGCGACCATGTATTTGAGAACTCGCAGGAAATGGCCCTTCTCGCTGACATGCCCCCCATCTAGGTTGCGCCGCCGAGGGTGGATTTGATGGCATACATGGTTCCGGCCACCACGTCTCGCCCTCCACCATGTCGAGTACAAAGCCTTGCGATGCTATGAAGCGGATGATGCGGCCCAGCTCCCAGTGTCCGACGTCTCCGATCCACCAAACGCCGTCCAGAAGCATCACGAGCACCAGCCAATGCGCAAAAATGTCCATGGCGGGTTTGTGGGCGGCCTCCAAGGGCAGCGGCTCTTCAGCATTATGTGGGAGGACCTTGTTTTCTTCGACCGGCATGCAGTCGAGGGCCAGCTGGACTAGATGGAGGAATTCATACGGTACTTGGTTCAGAAATGCCATGATCCTCCGCCGCCATAGTTTGGAGGGCGTAGCGGACGTTACACGAGCCAGATATCGAACTAGCCACTGAGGGACATTGTCCAGCGCCGCGAAATCATGTGTTTGCGCCGGTTCTTTTTGAGGCTCTTCATTCCCCATGATTGCCCGGAACAGTTCCTCCAAAATCCTGAGGGCGACACCGCAGGCTTCCAGCTTGGCGTCGCGCAAGCCCGTGTCAATCTCGAGGTTTCCGTTTCGTGCCCTCAGTTTTGCCAGCGCAGCTTCAAATGTGGTGGAAATTATGGGGAGCAGCAGGCGCCGTGTCTCTTCTGCAGGGCCGTCTTGACAACTGAACGCGCTCTGATCAGCCTGTGGTCGGCCGCGCGGTGAGGCCAGCAGCTCAATCTCCTCATGCTCCTCCCTCGTGTTCAAACTTGGCGACGCAGCGTTGCTTTTGGGGCGCAATTCGGGCTGCAACAGTCCAACAAAAGCTACATGTGCCGCGCGTATCGACGTAATCCATTGTGACTGGAAGGGCAGCACATCGTTGGGAAGCAAAGTTCCTAGCTGCCGTGCCCTTTTCGCCAGTAAAACCCGCACATAGTGGCACGAAAGAGCATACAGCACCATCAAGGCGGCGTTGGGCAGGACGGACTGAAAATGCCTCTCGTTGAGGTCGTTTTGCAACTGACCAAGCGAGGCGTGGTGAGTGCGATCTGCCAGTCTTAGCAAGCCACAGATTTCTTCGAGCATTTCGGGTGTTGTAAAAGAGCTTCCCATCAAGTCATGGCACTTGCAAGACGCAGCCAAAGCAAGAATAGAGCTCATGACGGCAGGGTTTGTAAACGCAAGGTTGGGCATACCAACTTGCAGCGGGAACATGTCTTCCTTGCCATATGGAACTACATGGCTGGTGTGCGAGATGTAGTGGCTGAAAAGCTCCAACTCACGGGCATCCAACATGGGCAGAGTTTGGATGTTGTTGGGCGTCATTGCTGAATCTTCCGCGCCATGGCTGTGCATAGAATGATGCAAGTCTGTTGGGGTATGAATGAAGCTCGGTTCAGCGGAGACTGTGTTTCTCGGTTCTGAGTCCGAGTCGCGAGCCGCCTGCGGATCAGAAATGCTGCCAGTGGCTGCTTCATCGGAGCCATACGCTGTAGTGGCATAGTCGCAATTGACGCCTTGCTTCAGGCAGCGCGAACATTTAGGCTGTCTTTCATCGCACTGCATACACGGTCAACCAAATACAGTGTAGAGCAACGCTAGTCATGAATTGCCGACCTTTTTCCTCAACCGTTTGCATCTCATGCAGCCATTTCTAGACTTCAGATGGGCCCTGCGCTGACGGGAGGAGTCGCTGGGATTCCTGGCGGTATTAGAGAACATGTCTCGGACCGTAGAATCATTGTAGTAGCACACGTGCTTTCTCGAGGTCACTCGGGCGCCATAGCACGGTGTTTGTTGGACTTTGCCGAGCGTAGTTGATAGTGGACAAAGATGCAGTCAGAGTGATGATGGCGTGTAGCTAGTGCAAGAAAACGATGCAACCTAAACCTGGTAGCCTAAATTTTAGGGCATCCAATGTCAGATCAGCCGCTGTCAAAATTGATGGTAGAGATCAAGTAATGAACGTTTCCAAGATTGCGTGGCCGATTTTTGGTAATTTGTTGCATGCATGTGATCTGCATTGAAGTGTGGCTGTGATGGTGGCGGCCGGTGCTGTCCCATCTCGGCTGCGATGGACCGTACCAGTCAAACATGCATGACAGAGAATGACAGGAAATTTGGCATATCTATTTTTGGTTCAAGCATATCAATTAAAAATTATTCTTTCAGGAATCTGGATATGGCTGAAGCCGCCAGCGACTCATAACAAGTGTCAAGGTTTCCAACTTGTGTCCAGTAACTGGCATGTGAACCCTCTCCGTGTAAGTCAAGGCTGCAACAGTGAAGTCATTTCACGTTGGCTGGTTCATCGCTGGACGTTGGTTCGCTGTTCCAAGCGTCTTGATGCAGCGCTTCAAAGCATTTTATTTTTGACATGATTTCCACGCCTGCCAATGACCGTTTATTGGCAGCAGCTAGCTTGTGCAGCATCAGATGTAGTCATTCACGGGGGCAGCCACAAGAGCTATTTCTGCTCATTCAATTCAAGCTTGATTCGCGACAAGCAAAAAAGTTTCGAAATATCATTGATGAAGGAGAAACCAACTAAATCACTGATGCATTGTTTAGTTCCACATAGCCAAGCCTAAAAGGCTGAAACGCAAGACGAAGCCGTTGGATCGACAGCCCTGGACAACGCCCGCAGTGGATTCCCCCACTGATCTCCATTGCACATTGAAATTTGAAGCGACACGCTTCCACGCGCCGCAGCTACCTACTCAACATCACCTACAAGTTACAACTGCGGCTGCAAAGCTCTCCTGCCGCGCCATTGGCTACATGTAACCGGCTGTCATCAAAAAATTACATATTCAACAAGCGTTACCTCCATCGCAGTCGGCTGCAGAGAAGCCTGCGTCGATACAATGGCGTCTACCAGCATCCCGTCGCCCGACGAGATCACTCACGCCGAGTTCACAGTCCTCCTCAACGAATACCCATCCCTCGTCGACAAAATCTCCCAATCAAAAGGCTGTACGCTTCTCCTCACACTCCCCGTCTACGACACTCTCTCCCCCCCTCGCCCTCCAGACTGACCCAAAAATCTCCCCCCAGCCAAGCCCGGCGCGAAAACTCTCCAGCAGCTCGACCAGTACCGCTACGGTACCGCCCTCGCCAGCTTTGGCACCACCACCACCACCACCACCAAGGAGATGACGCTCGACGACGTCCGCCTCCTCGTCGAGTGGAAGCTCCGCCACGGCAAGTTCCGACCCAACCTCATGGGCCTCGCCTCGTCCAACAACGCACCGCTGGCCCGCAAGACCATTGCGACCGCTATCAAGGCGTATCGCGCCGGCGCCGATGCAGAAGCAGCGTCCTCCTCCGACACAGGTAATAGCAGCAGCAGCAGCAGCAGAATTGCCGCCGCCCTCAAGGAGCTCACCAAGCTCCGCGGCATCGGCCCCGCGACAGCGTCGCTGCTGCTGAGCGTGCACGATCCCGAGCGCGTCATCTTCTTCTCGGATGAGGCCTTTTACTGGCTCTGCGGTAGCGGCGGCGGCAAGGTAAAGACCATCAAGTATAATAATAAAGAGTACGAGTTGCTGCGGGAAAAGGCGGACGAGCTGGTCAAGAGGCTGGGCGTGAGCGCGACCGATGTGGAAAAGGTGGCCTATGTGCTGCTGAAGCGTGATGGAGCGGATGCTGCGGCAGATGGCGAGCGTGAGGCGGCACAAGACGCAAAGTCTGCAAAAAAGGCAAAGGCTGCAAAGACTACAGGGGAGCAAACCAAAGATACCAAGACTAAAGACAAGTCGGCCAAAGAAGCCAAGAGTGTAAAAGAGGCGCCGGCAAAGAGAAAAAGTAGTGCGGCCAAGGGAGACGAGGCAGCATCAAGCACAAAACGATCTAAACGGGTCAAAAAGTAAATCATACAATTCTCGAGGCTAGTGTAAAACTATCAACGCCATTTCGCAAGCGCAGTGCGTCTGCAAGGTGAACCATGCAACAGCACTGTTGCACCATCGCATCAACGCCATTTTGTCCAGTGTCCTTTTATCCACTCGTTCTTCGCAGGTGTCCGAGGGTCCAGTCGCTAGGTACTACTCGCAGTGCCGTTACAGAAGCAAGACTGGATTATTTGTCCTTCTTGGCCTCCTTGGCCTGGGTAGCCTCGTACTCGTCACCGAGATCATTGTAGCTCTTGTGGAGCTGCTCGCTCTGCTTCTTGAGAGTCTTGAGGTCCAGGTCCTTCTGAGCGAGCTGCTTCTTAAGCGCGGCGACTTCGTCCGAGGGCTTGATGGTGGCGTTCTTGTCGCTGTCGTAGGCACGAACGCGATCCTCAAGCCGGATGATGTCCTTGATCATCACATAGGTGCGGTTGAGGATCAGAGAGAGAAACAAGGTGAAGCCGCAGAGGTACATGTTGCGCTGAGCGTAAAACTTGCGGGCCTGGACTTCGGTGCGCTCGTGGCCGAGGACGACGCTGCGGGGAGAAGACTGGTTAGCATTGAATGTGGCCTTCTTTCATGGGGGCTACATACGCTCCGCCGCCTTTGGCAGCCTGCTCGAGGCTGTCGGCGAGCTCCATCTGGACACGATAGACGCGGTTGACAGAATCGATAAAGAGCACGAGAATAAAGATAAAGGTAATTTTGAGCCAATGCTGAATCTGGGCAATGGTTTTGTTCTGGGAAACGAACCTGGATATTGTTAGTGCCCATGTTCAGTCAGTGTGCATTTTCGGGAGGTTCATACGTGAGGATGTTGCGACGAATGTTGTGAGGCAGAGGAACAATCAGAAACATGAAGAGCAACATCTCAAACATGAGAAGGCCAAACACCTAGCGAGTGGCAGTCAGTATATCAATCATTTTTGCCAATTGCCATGACGGCCCAGCCCCAGCTGTCCGGGCAGCAAACGCACAATAGAATAGTAGAGCGTCATGGTGACTAAAGGTTGTGCTCGGATGCACAGGAGCAGCTTGCGGGGTTTCGAAGCGTCGAGATGGCGGGGGGGGTTCCGAGGTGAGAAGCGAGGGCGTGGGTTTTGGAAGCCACAGATGAAGAGCGAAGAAGCAAGAGAGCTTTGCTGCGATGCGATACGATCCCTTCAGGTCGAAGCTGGGTGATCAGAGGAGGAAACGGAGAAGCAGGGACGAGATGGGAAAGGTGGTCAGTTTTTCTGCAGCCGAGGGCAGTGCAGCGGACGGGACGGGCTGCAGAGCTCCCCCGCTGGATCGGGACTAGAAGCGGCTTGCGCAAGCTGGCTTTGTGCCAGGGACACGCTCACACTGACGACCGCCCTACGTCATCGTTTTCAGCGCCCTGTTGGTGGGTCGTTTTCCGCCGTGTGGCTGAAGCTCCCTGGAGGCTGAGGCTGCAGCTGCCCAGAGGGACACGGTTGCGTGGGGCGACACTGTCTGTGCCTCCTCATGCACAGCACCTAGGTACCGGCCAACGAGCCTAGGTCCCAACGTGTTAAAGGCACATGGCATTTGCAATACACTTCAAAGTGTAGACAGAGAGCTTGGCCCTGAGTTTTTAGCCGAGGCCTGCTTGACGCGTCGTCTGTTGGCCAAGATTTATGCACATTGTTAAACTAGAAACTATATCCATATCCTTCATGGCGTGTGCCATTTTATCTTCCTCAGTGGCCCAGCCGCCCCGAGCGAATATTATCTCCCTCACAGTGTACAAGCAGCTCCCAACGCCAGACCCAAATCAATAACATGTTTTTTCCGCACCATTCCATGACTGCAATCCCACTGCGCTATTGATATCACAGATCTTCGCCACGGAATTTAGCCGGCGGTCGCCTGTTTCTCGTCGCTCGGTCCATGCGCTTTCTGATGACCACGTCTTGGTCGTCCTCTTCTTCTTCTTCATCATCCTCCTGTTTCCTGTCCGAAATCACGTCGCCTCCTCCTCCTCCTCCTCCTCCTCCTCCTCCTCCTCCTCCTGCGCCTTCTTCTTCTTCTTCTTCCTCTCCATCGTCGTCATCTTCCTGTAATTCTTGCTCTTGGTGGGAATCCTTTCCGTGAACCCTCGGCCCATCGTCCTCGCCTGCCGTAGACCACTCCTGGCTGTCTCCTATCTCATCAGATTCGTCTTGTTCGGCTCGGCTCTGGTGTGTCGCCCGTGGGGACTCGTTTAAGCATTGGCGCCATGTAGGCCTATTAGGCGATTCCCGCAACCGTCGTACAGGCTCCGTCGCCCCGGGCACTGCTGGTTCTAGCGTCGGTCGTGGATGTTTTCTAGGTCGTCCACTTCCCGGACGCGCACCACCACGTCTGCCCGTCATCTTTTCTGTGCCAGCTTTCGTCGGCGTCTCGGATGCTCTGTTGCGCATACTACGCCTAGTTCCAACACCGCCATTGGGTGTAGTTTCCTCGTCATACTCTGCCCCTGATTCTTGCCAATGGTTACGTGTCGCAGTTCCGCGAGTGTGGTAGCTATCCTCATCCGAATCGACTCTTGCTACTCCTCGTTTGCGCTTCACTGCCCGATTTAGCGGAGAGACATATGATGCTTGTACATCTTCTTCATCGTCGTCGTCCTTGACAACTGTTCGTCGTCTTCTGCACCTCACGATGGGCTTCTTGCGCTCCGCCTTCTTCTGTTCCGGCTTTGGCGCCTTTCGTGCGACACCCTTGCCGGCAGTCGACTGTGGTGGTCGCCCTGGTTTCCGCGGACTCGCTGGCTTCTCTCCCGTCTTAGTGTCGAGAAGCTTCTTGGTGAGGTTTGGAAAGTTTTCGCCGTAGTTGAAGAAAAGCTCTTCCCCGGCCTGAATATCTCGCAGCGCCCTAAACTTGATTCGATACTCGCCATTGACGTAGAGTATCTGTGGCGTGATATTCGAGCCTGTTCGGTCGTGTTCAGACGCATGATTGATGTAGCGGCTAAGGTTCCCATAGGTCGCAGCATCGACCCAAATACCTTCATCCTCAAGCAGGGTAAAGACGTAGGAGATGTTGGAGTCTTCATCAAACACATCGCCACGGCGAGCTTCTCTCCGCACGCCTTCATCGTGGGTAATGAGCTCGCCGACGTATTCGATGACGAAATCGTCCTGCGCAATATCCTCAGCAGTAAACAGCCCGTATCCAACTCCATCCAATTGGCTCTGTCCGAGCACAAGCTTTTTGCAGTATCCGCGCTGTAGATCACAGTTTTGACATCCTGTTTCATGCAAAATGTATGATTCAGAGTTGTGCGGATCCGCTCTCTCCAAGACACCACAACTTGCGCACAGCGCTGGATCGCATTCGCGATTGAGTTGAACGCAGATGCATGGCTTTTCTTTCTGCTTTGGCTGGCAGCTCTTGCCGGTAGCGTGGCATGGGCATCCAGTAAACTTGTATGAGCACGTATCTGCAGTACATCTGCACCACTTCTCGCACAGTACGCCCATCTTGGCGCATGCGCAATTCTGCGGTGTACAAGCACCCTCATGCGAGCATGGTTCGATGATTTCGCGGCGTTGGTGCTCGTGTGCTATTGTATGGTCTTGCCAGTCACCAATGAGGATCTTTCGCTGGTTGTCATACCAGGACAGTGTTTTGACTCGCACTGTTTCTGGAGGCATGGCGTCTGGCACTTTGACAGCTAGAGACTCAAACTTGTGAGAGACGGCATTGCAATCACGATCCAGAATATCTGCTGCAAAACAAATTGGATCGCGCTGCAGATGACTTTGGCCAAACATTGAGAAAATCGCCTTCAAAAGCATGACTTCCTGTTCCAACCAGGGCTTCGCCTCTCGCATTTGGCCCTCTGGCGGCAATGAAAGATAGCATGCCCGGCGACACGGTGCCGGCTCCTTCATTTTGCCCCCATTCTCCACTGCCAGTCGCTGTCGTCGTTGCTTTAGAAGCTCAGCCAGTGGCATCACTGCCGCCAGAGAAAATGTCCGCCTGAGGTTTTTATTGTCGTATTCGCCGTGGTCACAAGAGTGGCTGTAGCAAATGAGACAACCTAGAATGCTATAGGAAGCCAGGTGCGCCTCGGTGGTCTCATCCATGTCTGGTTGCGGCACGAGAGTTGCATCTTTTGCTACCGGTTTGGGATCCAGGATGCCTTCAACAGACTCTTCGAGGAGTAAGATCCTTCGCAGCTCAATTCTGCTCGCAAGTGGCAAGTCATTGTTATCAAAAGCCTGCTTGAATGCGCCAGTAAACAGCGCTGCAGCTTTTCTCGAATCCTGGCTAGTTGGGTCGCCCTCAGTCGTCTCGCGGCTCGACCGAATAATGTCGGTCTTTTTCTGCGGCGTAATATTATCATCAGACTCTTGGCTAGCCATGTAAGCAATCAATGCAGACTTTGTACAGTTTGCTATGTCAAGCTTCTCTAACCAAGTCTCCAGATACAGAGATACAGTGGCCGCGCGCTCGGTTTGTATGGTAAGAATGACCTTTTCCTCCCGGTTCATCGGCTTGAATCCTGATTTGGTATCAATTTCCTCGAGTTCCTTTAGCCATAAATTATATTTCGGCTCCTCGCTACTGTCGAGATCGCGCAAGTGCGGCACAAAAGTTAACATGGTGTTTGGCGTGAGGACGTTCTTTTTTATGTCAACATGATGGAATCGATATCGTGGGACTCTCTCTCTCGTAGTTTTAATCGGTATTATCTCGTGGTGTTCCTCGCGCGCATACTTGCGGGTTTTCAAGTGTTGCTGTTCATTGATATAAGTATGGGTTCTCTTGACTTTGGGCGTCTGTCAAACCTTGAACTTGATTCGCATAGTCACTCCTTTCCTGCACGGAACAGCAGCCTTCCCGCATCCTGCAAAAAAATCCGCTCCGTGATGAACACGCCATTCTGTAGGCGTGGTGGCCTCAATTGCCTGTGTTACCAGTCGCGAGTGGTCTTGTCGCACGCTTTTCAATAGGTCCAGCAGAGCCTTTGTCAGGTCTGCCTTGTTCCATTGTCTTGGCGCAGAGCTAGTGCGAGATGATCTCGACGGTGGTGTGGCGAGCTGTGTTGTCTGCATCGGAGATTCGTGAGAGTGGGCTCCGGTGGAAGGCCTTGGTTTGGCTGCGGCGGGTATTTGCGATTCGGTCCGTGTTTGGGACCTTCTCAGAGGCGGCGGGCTGATCTCTCTTACACTCTGCAGTGTATCGCTGACCGACAAGGTTGAGCTGACCGGCGTACCAGATCTCGGAGTGAGTGATTTGCTGCTGGCGCTGGCGAGATGGGATGGCGGTCCATTGCCCGAAAGTATAGATGAGGGCGGGCGAAGCGTGGCCATGGTATAGGGGTGCCCGGAAGGTGAGTTATAGAGGGTGGCCGCATTTTCTGGCGGCTGGGCAGGAGATCGTAGGCGAAAGCCGTCAGGGTACGACGGTCGCGAAGCGGCGTCGTGGTCACGCCTCGACATTGCGCAAACGTCGGTCCTGTTCGATCCGCAAAGAGCGTCCCCTTCCGCAGGTCATTAACAGGCGCATGGCACTTGAAGTATTGTCCTTTCGGCGAGCGCTGCGATTCGCTGAGCCTAGCTTCCCGGGCCGGGAAAAGGATGTGGTGCGATGCAGTGGCGGGAGGTTGTTTCTGTTGGTGTGTGCTGCTGCAGGCGCGCGGTCACTCAACCCCGTCGCGCGTGTCCAGTACCCAGGTAGTTCGAGGCAACAGTCGTCACCAAGCCCACGAAGGAGTTACACCCCACATTCGGCTACCCTGTAGTTACATGGTGTCACAGCGTTTTTTTTTTAAGACAATGTACGTCCTCGGATTAAATATATATCTGACGCCTGGTTTCTCTCGTTACTCGGGCCGCCGCCAAACAGCAACTCACTGACAAATGGGTACACGAATCGAACAACGCAGCCGCGCGACAATTACCAAAAGAAAGCAGCTTGGCAGACCCTTAAGCTAGTCCAGTCAGTCTTTATTGACCACGTAAGAAACCATCAAGTCTGCTCGATATTTTTCGAGTTCACCAGATCAGTTATAACTGTAGTTTGCGTCTAGTGTCAACGCCCATCCTAGCTCATCTGCTGTCAAAGGCAGCAGAAAGAAAGAAAACACATTCCATGGGACTTTTCATGACTGACGCTATAGGCTGCCGTAGTGACGCCAAGTGAAGCAGTTGCGAAAAGGTTTCAGCTTGCTAGCAGACCAAAGCTTTCTGGAGCGCCATCCGAATTTATTGGTTAAGTTGCCCGCAGTTTGTCGGCACTCGTATATTGCATCAATGAATAACTAGACGGAGCGAATATGTAAGCACCGACTCGGAGAAATGCTCCAGTTCGCGTGGATGTCAGTTTGTCCCTCGCTGTGACCAAGCAGCATCCGTGGAATTCGGTGACGGAGACCTGCTAAATTACATACCCAATGATCAGCTTGTCAAAAAGCACAGCGTAGAAAGGCTAGACGCAAAGATGTGACCTCAATCGCGGATTATATGGCCCTCCATGTTCTCAGGCCCCTCGCCGACCCCGAGGTGTGTGCTGCATAAATGATCAGGATGGGTGCCAGGCACATACATCGATCGGCTGGTGCCGCCTCTAACTAACTACTGGTAGAGGCAGGCATAGGAACCATGGATGGGGCAAGAGAATGTGAACCTTGCCAATCCACAAATTAGGGTCGTCTCGATTTGCATCGGCAACTAAAGAGTAGTTTCCACCGCTTTGCTGTCTTCTCTAACGCCGGACTGGGCCATTCTGACGCAACTGCGACCTGAAAGTCTCCACATGTCGATGATCTACTGCATGGGAATATAAATAGTATTTTCGGCTTCTATATGAAATCGAGCCTGTCGTCACAATCTCACGATGCTCGGGGTAAAGCGAAATTAGGTACAGAGCCGTCTGCGCATGGCAAACACTCTCAAAGCTGAATGTTTTAACTTAGGGCGGTAAAGCTTGTGCATTGTAAATCGGTATGTGGTTCTACGGGGCGGCTTGGTATATTGTGCAGCGAACAAGTCTATATATCGGCCTGACCGTAAAAGAACCTCGTGGAAGATTGCAATGGCAGGACCTGGAGGGCTGGATTTACCGGCCGATAGCCGACAAGACAAGACCAAAAGCTTCTATGACGTAGTCAGGTCCTAGAACGTCAACATTGACCGCCACGCCTTGTTTCGACTAGTGGATCATTCCGTCGGGCCTGCGCGTTGACTCGGCGCCTACGACACAAGACATGAACCCGCTTCTAAGCCGTAGTTGACGTAAGGCCGAAAAAAAAAAGATAGTCCTAGGCGGTATGAATGGAACCCGGTGACTAGCAGCACCGACTTGATATAAAACCCAACAACATTCCCCATTAGAACAACGAAAAAAGATAGTACATCAAAGTTGGATCTCCGATGCGGGGAATCGAACCCCGGCCACTGCGGCACTCAAGACTCAAAGAGAGCATGAAAGCGCAGGATCCTAAAACCACTAGACGACATCGGATGCACTAGTGTTGGATTACGACTCTGAGCGTTATTTGTCTATCTATTATACGCAAAAACTAGATTTTCGGCAAACCATGCATACGGACATCTACAACTCTCATCACTCTTTCCAGCCTCTCACCAGACGCAGGAGAATAATAGGAACGGATAACAAGAGCACGGTTGGCTAACCCCATGGCAACAAGCGTAGCTCGTAAAGCCTGGCTTTAGCAGTTTATTGCTAAATGCGATCCAAGTTTCGCGGCTTCGCAGGGCAGAGAGATGATTAAGGCGGGAGCTCAAACTCCCAAGCCACCCGAGTAGACATGGTGGGACGTATGGCGCCGTGTCATTAGTAAAAGCCTCGTGCAATCAATTTACCTCTGGAGGTGGCTGCGGTGGCATTCGATCTCCAGGTACCAGAGTGGCAGTGCAGCAACAAACAGGTCCAAAAACACAAATCGCGTCGCCAGTTCGGGCCCTGGACCAGCCGGGCAAGCCGTCGCCTGCCCAACCAGCCCAGACAGGAGCCAAAACCTTGATTTCGGCCATCATGGCAGATGCACCCCTGTCCATCCCGCCGAACAGGGGGCGAGCAGCCAAGGCGTGGGAGATGATTGTGAAATTGGCCGTGGTTCAAGTTTCGTCATTCTCGGGCCTAGTCTGAAACTAAAACGTAGCAAAGGCTTTGAAGCTTGGAGCTGCTGGAGCCAACCAGCCGCATTCGGAATGGAGAGTGCCCCACGGACAGACGGCGAAGACGACGACGACGAGTCGACCAGTCGCGATGAATTTTTTTCCGTAGCGAGAGAGTTACGTTGTTCACTGGTAAAGGGACGAGCAGCTTTGAATGGGATTGCGGAACGGTGACGCTCCCCAATGCCAAGTAGGCAAACAAGACCCCTTTCTGCATATCAAGGGCTCGATATTGACAGGGCTATCGGATCGGAGACGCCTCTGGAGTCTATCGGTGCCATCAATCGCAGAAACAGACATGCCCCTTGCGCAGTCTCCAATGCATGCAGACGCCGGATTAGCCACTGGGGCAGCAGGTAAGGTTTTAGTGAAGAGGGGACAAGAGCTGGGTGTCGCACCACCGATGCAGTGGAGGAGGGGGGGAGGCAGCAGAAGAAGCTGAATGGATTGGCAGCAGAGTGGGAGAGCGGACAGGCCGGGTGGTGGAGGAGGCATGCGGTGCACTGTTGACTGGACCACTGGGACTGGCGTGACCGGGCCTTGCATTGGCGCCGGGAGCTGTCTGGCGGAGCAGAGCTGGCGGTGCTAGCGGTGCTCGAGCTGCTCGAGCTGTCGCAGTACCTGTAAAACCCCCTACAATTTTAACCATTTCGCACCACCAGTTTGCCAGCCCACCACGAAAGCAGGGTTGGGCCGACGACCCACCGCAGGAAAGGATGACGTAGCCGTAGAAACCATGGGCCAGACAGACATGCTCCTCTTCCCTCTCCCTCTTCCCTGCAAGCAACCAAGCTCTTCGCCCACTTCTCATAAAACCACCCGCACCGCCCCATCCGTCCCCGCGACCTGTTTCCGATATTCTTTACCTGTTGATACCTTTGTGATTTGCACGTCAATCGATCTTCATCGCAATTTGCAGCCTTCTTGCTCGCAGCAACTTCACACCTACCCAATCTAAACACTCACCACACACACGCCTTCAACATGCATCGCACATACTCCATGCGCCAGTCGCGCGCTCCCACTGCCTCGCAGCTCCAGGTATGCTCTCGTAGCAACCAACTCGCTCTGCTGTTGGCTCCCGCATGCTAATTGTCCGCTTCTCACAGACCCCTCCTCCCCCTCCCTCTTCCACCAAGTCGGGACGTCTCTTCGGCAAGGGTAGCCTCGGTAAGTAATCTTCACAGCAGGCGGTGCGCCAATTGTCGATGCGACCAAGCCCAATTGCTGCATCGCCTGCCAATGGATGCAATGTCAAACTAACGGCGTTTCCCAGGCCATGCTCTCCGCCGCAACGCCGGTGGCGCTTTCGGCCCCGACCTGGCCAAGAAGCTTTCTCAGCTCGTCAAGATGGAGAAGAATGTGATGCGCAGTCTCGAGACTGTCGCCAAGGAGCGAATGGACGTCGCCGTAAGTTGATACCTGCGTCACCCGCAATCATTCACTTCTAACATGATGCCAGCAACAACTCTCCGTCTGGGGCGAGGGTGCCGACGAGGATGTTTCCGACGTCACCGACAAGCTCGGTGTCCTGCTGTACGAGATTGGTGAGCTCGAGGACCAGTACGTCGACCGCTATGACCAGTACCGCATCACCATGAAGAGCATCCGCAACATCGAAGCCTCTGTGCAGCCCAGCCGTGACCGCAAGCAGAAGATCACCGACCAGATTGCTCAGCTCAAGTACAAGGAGCCCAACTCCCCCAAGATTGTTGTCCTCGAGCAGGAGCTTGTCCGTGCCGAGGCCGAGTCCCTCGTTGCCGAGGCCCAACTCTCCAACATTACCCGCGAAAAGGTCAAGGCTGCCTACACCTACCAGTTTGACGCCCTCCGCGAGCACTGCGAGAAGGTCGCCATCATTGCTGGCTACGGCAAGCACCTCCTCGAGCTCATTGACGACTCCCCTGTTACCCCTGGTGAGACCCGCGCCGCCTACGACGGCTACGAGGCTAGCAAGGCCATCATCCAGGACTGCGAGGATGCTCTCACCAGCTGGGTCAGCTCCAACGCTGCCGTCTCCTCCAAGCTCTCCACCCGCTCCCGCGGCCTGTCTCAACGCCGCCGCAACAACATTCGCAACCGCGGCGAGGGCCACGACCTGTCCAAGCAGGACGCTCCCCTCGACAATGGCTCTTGGCGCGAGGAGTCCGAGGAGGAGGAAGAGGAGGACCTCGACTCGGATGCTGGTCTGAACGGAGAGCACCGCGGCCGCACCCAGGAGGCTGTCGTTGCCTAAGCTGGCTACCATAATGACCAATATAGAAACATGAAAGGAAAATGAAACACAAATATAGTGGGTAATATGACGGAAAAGGCTTAGCGATGCTTTGGGGAATTACAGGTTCGCTGTCTGTAATGGCGGTAATGGTAGCTACTGGTGGCGTCTACGGAGAGGGAGGTGGAAAGCATACCCCGAAAAGGCAGCAGGCCTAGATTTGACGCTTCAATATGCTAGTATAGTAGTTCTTTTTTTATTAGGTGTACTCTTATTGCTTAATACAAGTCTAAAACATGCAAAACGTCATGACACGAGGTAAAAGTCGTTACATGTCTAGGTCTGTGACATGTGCTACTGGCTCTACACAACAGTTTGACTATCCCATTGTCTCATCTGACTGGCGAACCGCTCAACCTCCATTTTTGTGATGCGATGACCAGGAACGACAACAAGGCCCAAGTATCGAGATGTCATGTCCAGCGTCACATTGCCCGCAGCTTTTGCTAGGGCCTGCGAACGCTGCTCCTCGGACGGAGATCGGTACTCGTACGTATGCGCCAGCACAATATTGCGTTCCTACAGCCGCAAAAAAAAAAACAGTTAGCACGGGGGCCACGGCAAGCAGGCGCAAAAAGGAGGCGCATCGGGGGCACAAACAGCGTCGGTGCATTTGAGTTGACCCCAGAACAGGCGGCCGTCTGTCGTCACGACGCGCAGGTTCTGGTTCAGCAGCGACGACAGGTACTCGCGCGCCGCTTCCTTGTCCATGGCTGCGCTATCCGGACTTGAGACGCGGCATGTGAACCGGCGCAGCCGTAGCAGTGGCGGGAAAGGAATGCGTGGTCAAATGGGTTGGGAAAACAGCTGATGGCGGCTTTTGAGAATGCTGCGCTCGCTCGCCCGCATAGGTGGGCTGGCGGGCTGCATGTCCGCTGAGATCCACTGTACGATTGGTGCGGCCAGCAGATGCGTCATCAACCGTGAATTTGTTCACACTTGCATTGCGCGCCGCCGTGGACCAGCGACGCCTTTCTTCTCATCAACATAATTATTTGCAAACGAGGCTATTGCCAGTCGAGCGGCCTTACAAAGGACTTTTCTAGTCATGACTTGAACCAAGCCATTGCTCGAGAGCAGCGTCATCCCTTTACGAGCAAGACGACGACAGCGCGGTAACTACTTGCTGCCATGGGTGTGAACGGTCTCTGGACCGTGGTTCAACCCTGCGCGCGTCCGACGAACCTGGCGACGCTGAACCGCAAGCGCCTCGCTGTCGATGCCTCGATTTGGATCTATCAATTTCTCAAAGCCGTACGTGACAAGGAGGGCAATGCCCTGCGCAACTCGCACGTCGTCGGCTTCTTCCGCCGCATCTGCAAGCTGCTGTGGTTTGGCATCCAGCCCGTTTTCGTGTTCGATGGCGGCGCGCCGGCTCTGAAACGGGCTACGATCCAGAAGCGACAGCGCCGTCGCGAGGGCCGTCGCGATGACGCCGTGCGTACCGCCGGGAAGCTGCTCGCAGTGCAGATGCAGCGCATAGCGGAGGAGGAGGACCAGAAGCGCAAGCGAGAGAATGAGCGTTCGCACGCGAGGGAAGCCGCCGAAGAGCCAATGCCCGATCCAAAAGACATGGTCTACTTGAATGAAGTGGGCATGTCTAACCAGGAGCGTCAGCAGAATCGCAAGTTTCACAAAAAGGACGCCTACCACTTGCCCGAGCTCGACGGCGGCATCGCGTCCATGGGTAAGCCCGACGACCCGCGAATCATGAGCGTCGAGGAATTGGAGGAGTATGCGCGCCAGTTCAACAATGGCGAGGATGTCAACTTGTACGATTTCAGCAAGATTGACTTTGACGGCGAGTTTTTCAAGAGCCTGCCGCCACCCGACAGATACAACATTCTCAACGCCGCAAGACTGCGAAGTCGGCTGAGGTTGGGTTACAGCAAGGACCAGCTAGACGACATGTTCCCGGACCGCATGGCATTCTCAAGATTTCAGATTGAGCGTGTTCAGGAGAGAAACCATCTTACCCAGCGACTCATGTACGAAGTTGGCATGACCGGTACGGACTTGACACTTGGTGTGAATGCGCGAGTCGCAGGCGAAAAAGACAGAGAGTACATCCTTGTCAAAAATGAAGGCGCCGAGGGCGGCTGGGCGCTAGGCGTTGTCAGCAAGGAAAAGGATATCGGCGAGGCTCACAAACCTATTGATGTTGACGCCATCGACATACAGTATCAAACCAAAGAGGAGGAGGAAGATGACGAAGACGTGGATGGTTTTGAGGATGTGCCTATCGAAGGTCTAAACCGCTTACCTAAATACAACCCTACAGCAGCCAGCGTTGAAGCCGCTCGCGACATTGCTTCAAGACGACAGCAACCCTACGACAGCCACAAAGAAACATCCGTGGAAGAGGAAGATTCGCTATTTGTCGGAGGACCGGCCGAAACCCCTGCAATCGCGACCAGTGCCCAAGAAATGGAACATGTCCATCCCGAGGAGGAAGACGACCTGAAACGTGCTATCGCGCTGTCGTTGCAAAATCAGCACGGCGTGAGGGAGGACTCGGCAACAGATGATGATCTGTTCGAGGATGTGCCTGTTGGGGACAAGCCAGAGTGGACACAAAAGGCAGTGGAAGCTGCCAAGCCTCTAACTGCCCACGGCGGCTCCATGATTGCGCATATTGTAAACAATAGAGCCAATGCTGCAGTGCCCAAGCGCCAAGAGAAGCCAACGGAGGCCCAAGACAGCGATAGCGACGAGGACATGCAGGCCATCATGGCGCGATCCCGCAAAGCCAAGAAGCACACTGCACCAACTCCACGGCCTATCTTGGAAAACAAGAAAACTCCGTTTGATGGCCCACTACCGTTCCCAAAGCTGAGCTGGGGTTCGTCCTTGTTTGGCAAATCGAAAACAGGTGGCGCTTCAGTCAAGAAAGCTGCGCGCGGCGTATCTACTACTATTGATGGCGAAGATGACGAGGCTGATACTGACATGGCTGGTGGATTCACAATAGAAGGTGGGGATGATCAAGCACCAGAGTTGCCGCCGTGGCTGGCCGATGGGTCGGATATTCGGGATTCCTTGAAGAAGCAGCAGGACGCCGAGCGAGAGATAAACGCGCAGGATAGGGAGGATGCCGAAGAAGAAGACCAAAAAAGAAGAAAGGAAATGCGGGATCGGCTGATTGAGATTGAAACAGACTCTGATGACGATAGCGATATACAAATTATCGAGGTGCCCCCATCACCAACACCAGAGCCTGCAGCTGAGGTACCGCAGACGACCAACATACAAACAGAGGCAAAAAAGACAGAGCTCGAAGAGCGAGCAGAGGAGCCAACGCAAGGACAGTCTACGATGGAAGAATCACAATTTTCCGTTGCGGTCAGACCTGTTGAAGCCACTCAGGCAACTACGCCACCTGAAGACGGAGAGTCCTCTGAACCAGAATTTGAAGACATTGAGCTTCCACAGGTTGCCGAAGAATCTACGGTTCCTGAGCCAGAAGGCACTGACAATGTTGCGTCTGCTACCCAGGAGCAAACCCCGTCTGCTCCCGTTACGATTGATGATGACGAGCTATTTGGTGACGCGGATGAGAACGAGTACAGCGATCCAGAGGAAGAGGAGCTTCTGGTGCAAATGGCGGAAGAGGCAGAGGAGCATGCGCGCTTTGCTAGCGAGCTAAACCAAAAGCCCATGGAGCATAACCGTCGTGACTACGAGCAAGAACTTCGACAGCTGCGTACCCAACAAAAGAAAGACCGGCGAGATGCGGATGAAGTCACTCAGGTGATGATATCCGAGTGCCAATCACTGCTGCGCCTCTTTGGCATCCCGTATATCACGGCTCCCATGGAAGCCGAAGCACAGTGCGCAGAGCTTGTCCGTTTGGGTATGGTGGATGGGATCGTCACTGATGATTCCGACACGTTTCTCTTCGGCGGCACCCGCGTCTACAAAAACATGTTCAACAGCAACAAGTTTGTCGAGTGCTATATTGGCAACGAGCTGGAGAAGGACCTCTCCCTCTCACGACAGCAGCTCATTTCTCTCGCACACCTGCTCGGGTCCGATTACACCGAGGGTCTTCCCGGCGTTGGCCCCGTCACGGCTGTAGAGATCATTTCGGAATTTCCCGGAAAAGATGGTCTCACCAACTTTCGCGTGTGGTGGGACGCGGTGCAGTCCCAGGCTCGTCCCAAGGCAGAGGACGCCAGCTCGTCATTTCGGAAAAAGTTTCGTCGGTCGCAGGCCGCGAAGCTGTTTCTGCCACCAGGGTTCCCCAACCTCGCCGTGGATGACGCCTACCTGCATCCTGAAGTCGACAGCAGCAACGAGCCCTTCCAGTGGGGCGTCCCCGACGTGGAGGGTCTGCGACAGTTTCTCATGGCGACGATTGGATGGAGCAAGGAGCGGACGGACGAGGTGCTGGTCCCTGTCATTCGAGACATGAATAAGCGTGGTGTGGAGGGTACGCAGAGCAACATTACCAAGTTTTTCGGCGGCGGCGTGGGCGCGGGTGCCAAGGAAGCGTTTGCGCCGCGCCAGACGGCGGCTGCGAGCAAGAGAATGGCGGCGGCTGTGGACAAGTTGAGGAAGAATGCGGCAGGAGATGATATTGGGGCTGCTCAGCAAAGCAGTAAACGGCAGAAACGGTAGATGTTGAAAAGAAATATAAATGTGTCATATCCTCACCGAGCCGGTCAATGATGTAACGGCGCACAGGGCGGCTAGCTTCCGTTCAGCCATGGTACACATAGGAGGTACTACCGATCACCAATCGACGATTTCGAAACACAAAGCGACAAATAAACTGTGTAGAGAGCTAACATGGCCATACGGAAAGCCGTTTTCCATTTACAAGCTTATAGTTTGCACGTATCGTCACCTCCCTCGTATCAGCACATCTTAACGACTCCATTGGGCAAGTCGTCACAAGCGGCGCCCCACAAAGCGCATTCTGGGCTAGGGACTGGCAGTTGCCCTGAGGTATGACGATTTCGGCTAAAGGCCGGCTGAAAACGGATGGCGCGTTCTGTCCCACGTTTTTGAGGCAACGGCCTTCGTGGCGTATCACAGCTCAGTCCGACAACGCCCAGCGCATGTCACAAGTTTTTCCCCCTCCTTCACAAACGAGACATTCCAACAACCTTGCCAAGCGAGCGGTTCTTCTCAGTCGCTCAACTCTCCTGTTTTAAACGAGCCATGGATCAAAGAGAGCTCGAGTCGCGCATCAAGGCGCTGACCAAGAGCGTCAACGCCAAAGAGGCGCCGGAAAATGCCCTGCGCCTGCTGGATTCGCTGAAAAAGGACGCCGCGCCTACGGAGGAGATGCTTAGGGTACGTGCGATGCCCGTGTCCTGCGCTGTCCTGGAGTACTGTCATGCGACGAGGATGATGAGAAAGAGAGGCAGTGAAACGTGAAGCGCATAAAAGACTTGCGCAAGATGGCAGATGGTCGCAAGGAGCCTGCAGCTCTCTGCCACGTCCGCGGCAGCGTCATTGCGTGACAAATACTTTTGTTTGCTAACACCACATTCTTTGCATGCAGGCGACCCGTGCCGGTGTCTTTGTCGGCAAGCTGCGAGCCAACCCCAACAAGGAGATTGCCCGATCCGCCTCGGAGCTGGTAAACAAGTGGAAGAAGCTCGTCGAGCAAGAAAAGCATCTGAAGCTGCAAAAATCCAAGCTCGGCTCCCCCGCGTCCGGCGCCGCCTCCTCCCCTCCCATCACCCACAACGCCGGCGCCGCCGCGGCCCCCGGCGCCAAGAAGTTTGCTGGCGACCCCGAGACGCGCAGGTACGACGCCGACGGCGTGGACACGAAGCGGACCGACTCGACGGTGCGCAACAGCTGCATTGGGCTCATCTACAACGGCCTGGCCTACCGCTCCACGGCCTCGGAATCGGACGTGCTCGCCAAATCGGTCGCCGTCGAGGCCGCCGCCTTTGCGCATTTCAAGGGCGAGGGCGCCGACTACAAGAAGAAGATTCGCTCCCTCTTCACCAACCTCAAGAACAGGTCGAACCGCGCGCTCGGGCTGAGCGTCATGGCGAGCGAGATTCCGCCCGAGCGCTTCGTCGCCATGACCGACGACGACCTCAAGAGCGACGACCAGCGCAAAAAGGAGATTGAGCTGGAAAAGGAGAATATGAAAAAGGCACAGGTGCCCATGGCCGAGAAGAGCATCAGTGACAGCCTCGAGTGCGGCAAGTGCAAGAAGAAAAAGGTCAGCTACACGCAGGCTCAGACGCGCAGTGCGGATGAACCGATGACGACGTTTTGCGAGTGCATGAATTGCGGCAATCGCTGGAAGGTGAGTTTTTCTCGTCCTTTTAATTTCGATTTGCTCCTTGGCCATCTAACGTTGTCCTCAGTTTTCCTAGGCCGAAATGCAAAGCAAACGGTCCGCCGTTATACTACCAACAGTACTTTTCCAATTTCACGCTACATATTTTTTTTTGACAGAAGAGTCTCACAGGCTACCAACGATGGCGGAGAGTGTGGACAACAAAGAGTATTTCCTTTTATATTTCCGGGGAGTTTTTTAGGAGGGTTTCACAAAACAAGAGGACAATTCTTGCTAGCGTTTTCATGTACACATATCAGAATTGAAAGCACCAATTTTTTTGTTTGAAAAAATTACTCTACATTGATTGCAGTGTCAAACAAACAAACACTGGATTGCAATGCCAAATAAACACTGCACAACCAAATTGTACCGGGGGGTATCTTGTCTATTCGTAATCGTACATTGACCGCCACTCTTCCCACAGCACATCTCCTAGGTACTCAAGGCAGACCAAGCTCGGTCAAAAGGTCCGTGGCCTCGTGCTGCTCGAGGCCGGCCGCTTTGATGTGCTTCCAAAACTTGCTGAGGTGGCGCGTGCCCGAGTCGCACAGCACCGTGACGACGATGCTCCCCGCCGGTAGCGTCAGGGCCGTGGCGACGGCGCCGACGCAGTTGACGGCGCTGCTGCTGCCGACAAGGAGGCCGTCCCGTTCGACGAGCCAGCGCGCCATGCGGCAGGCCTGCTCGTCCGTGACCTGGACGGCGTCGTCGACCAGGTCGCGGCCGGCCTCAAAGTTGGCTGTCACGCGGTTGACGCCCACGCCCTCGACCATGGAGTCGACCTGCTGCCGGCGGCGCGTGCCCTCGCGCTCCGTCGGCGCGTACATGACGCCGTGTTTGATCTTGTTGTAGAGGCCGCTGCCCTGGGGGTCGGCGAGGACGACGCGCACGCACGGAGTCCTCTTGGCCTCGCGCTGCTTGAGGTAGCGCGCCACGCCGGATATGGTGCCGCCGGTGCCGGCGCCCGCGACAAAGGCGTCGACGAGGCCGCCCGTCTGCCGCCAGATCTCAGGCCCCGTGGTGGCAAAGTGCGCCTGCCAGTTGGCGGGGGACTCGAACTGGTCGGCGAAGAAGCCGCGGCTGCCGTCCCCGTCGGCGTGGGTGGCGGCGTGCTCGGCGGCGCGACGGCGCGCCAGGTTGACAAAGTGGTCCGGGCTGGTAATGGGGGCGACGGCGACGCGCTCGACGGCGGCGCCGAGGTGCAGGAGCAGGTCCGACTTTTCGTGGCTCTGGTCATCGGGCATGCAAATGTGCGCGCGGTAGCCCAGGGCCCGGGCGAGCGTCGCCAACGAGATGCCCGTGCTGCCGACGGTGCCTTCGTAGATGGTGTCGCCCTGGTGCGGCGTCAGCAGGCCCTGGCTCTCGGCCTCGCGGATGATGCGCAGCGCCACGCGGTCCTTGGGGCTGTTGCCGGCGCCGTTGAGGAACTCGGCCTTGGCGAGGATGGTGCGGCCCGTGGCTTCAGAGAGGGACTGGATCTTGATGAGCGGCGTGTTGCCGATGCAGCCTGCAATGCCGTCCTCGGCGACGCCCTCGGACGGGCTGGTAAACGAGTCTTGCTCGTGGTCCTCGAGGGTGACGGGTGCGGTGCCCCAGAAGATACTGGAACGTCGCTTTCCAAGTCCTGATTTGCTGCCTCGACCGGCGGGTCTCCGTCGCTTTTCCTGGAACCGGCTCTCAAGCTCTGGGTAGGCGTCTTTGAAGCCGAGCGTCACGAGGATGCCGGCAGCAAAGGCGGCCACCAACGCAGCGGTGCCGTAGGCTTTGGGATGGTCGCTCAGAGACATGCTGCTGCCATGAATCAATGCCGTAAAGGCCGTATTCCTGCACAACTTTGCACTGCTACACCTGTTAAAAGAAGAGCAAAAAAGTAAAGAAAGAGTGAAGAAGCTCGAAGCATGGCAACCAATGTCAAAACGTCTTACCGTACAGGAGCTCTCCACAGGTTTCAGCGGCCAACGCCACTGTAAATAAACTGCTGTAGCGCTACCAGGCCGCTGTATCGGAACAATGCTCTTCCCTCACCGCCAGCCAAGCACTTTTTGGCGACGACCATGGAGCTTCAAGCTTGACAACGTTCAGAGACCAATCGATCACACCCCGTCTTCACTTTACCTTTGCAGCAGCTTCTTCAACGCACCACCCGCGAGCCAACGGTGGCGTTGCTGTAGGCCCATGGATTCTCCCATTGTGACGCAACTGTTTCGGCAGCTGTTTCGACAACGACCGCGCGAATGTCAGGGCCATTTAGCCACCACCACAACGTTGCGCAACGGCCTCGGCCAGAGCCATCGACGGAATGTAATAGCAGCAACTGGCGGGAGCAACAACCACCATCACTACAGTGGACGAGGATACGCCACCAGGGCGTCGATTGATCGCGGCATGAAGAAGAATGAGAGTCGCTGGCAGCAGCGGACGCACATCCTGCCCGAGGACCGTAGCGAGGAGTTTGCGAAATACCCATACATTTCCATACAGGAGCTCAAGCAGCGAACAGAGCGTCCCCGCAAAGTCAAGATGCTGCTGCGAGACTTTATCGAGGGTAAAAGACAATCTACTCTATTTGGTTTTGATTTCACTTTCTAATGTTGCACCGCAGACTCCCTCTACAACCCTTCCTACGGCTACTTTTCCAAACAGGCCGTCATCTTCAGCCCCGGCGAGCCATTCGACTTCAACTCCATGCGCGATGAAATCGAGTTTCAGGGCGAAGTCGGGCGGCGCTACACCGAATTCGAGGACCTCCTCGACGAGGCCGAGGGCGTCAGCCCGACGCGGCAGCTCTGGCACACACCGACGGAGCTGTTCCGCCCCTTTTACGGCGAGGCCGTCGCGCGCTACCTCGTCTCCAACTACCGCCTCACGGCCTACCCCTACCACGACCTCATCCTCTACGAGATGGGCGCCGGCCGCGGCACCCTCATGCTCAACATCCTCGACTACATCCGTGCGGTCGATCCGCAAGTCTATACGCGCACACGCTACAACGTCATTGAAATCTCGCCCGCGCTCGCGGCTATGCAGGACCACCACCTGCGTTCCTCGGCCGAGTCGCGTGGCCACGCCGACAAGGTCAGCATCATCAACCGCTCCGTCTTTGAATGGGACCAGTACGAGCCCAGCCCCTGCTTCTTCCTCGCCATGGAGGTCTTTGACAACTTTGCCCACGATGGCATCCGCTACGACGTCGCCACCGAGGCGCCCCTCCAGGGCCACGTGCTCATTGACGGCGACGGCGACTTTTACGAGTTTTACGTGCACGAGCTGGATCCCGTCGCCGCGCGCTTCTTTCGCGTACGGCACGCCGCCACCAGCGGCGTCTATCCTCGCCCGTACCCTGCGAACCCGGTCCTCCGCTACCTCTCCACCAAGATGCCCTTTGCGCCGAACCTCTCGCAGGCAGAATTCATCCCCACGCGCCTCATGCAGTTCTTTGACGTCCTGGAAAAGTACTTTCCCGCACACCGCCTCGTGACGTCTGACTTTGACCACCTCCCGCAGGCCGTCAAGGGTCTGAATGCGCCAGTCGTGCAGACGCGCTACAACCGACGCATGGTGCCCGTCACTACGCCCCTGGTACGCATCCCACCTCTCTCTTACTACCCATCGCTAGTTTTCATGCTCCATACTGACTTTGTTTTGGGACTAGGTCCACCAAGGCTACTTTGACATTCTCTTCCCCACAGACTTTGCCATCACCGACGCCATGTACCGCGCCATCACCGGCAAGCTCACGCGCGTCATGTCCCACGGCGACTTTCTGCGCCGCTGGGCATATGTCGAGGACACGCAGACGCGGAGCGGCGAGAACCCGCTGCTGTCGCATTACAAGAATGCGAGCGTCATGGTGACTGCGTAAGACAGACGTTCTGTCGTGTAAAAATAAAGAGGTGGGCATTTGCTTAGAAACAGCAAACGGATGTTGAACACCTCGTGCGCCAATATCGCCCAAAGTATACTTTTGTACAATACAACAGCGCAACCTGGTGACAATTCCAGTGTAAATATACAATCACATACGGAACTGCTGAGCTCTCATGCCTGGTAAATGCTTAATAATATGCCCAAATCTTGCACTGTAATGATATCAACTCTGCGTCCCGTCATAAGACCCCCATCTTTTTTACCATCGGCCTGAATTTGCCAACATTCTCATAACATTTTGTAAATATCGGTATCTCATACATGTCATCTGAAAAATTAAAAAGTAACATTTCTTTTCCTCTAGATCATTTACAGCTTTAGCTTCTCGCTCAGCCACTTGGTCGCCTGCTCAACACCGTCATCGATGCTCTCGGGCTTGGTGCCCTGGCCCGCGCGGGTAGGCTCCTTGCCGCCAGAGCGACCTCCGATGACCTCGGAGACGCTGGCAGCCCACTGCTCCGCAGTGACGCCCTGCGTGGCGAGATGCTATCAAAGCAATTAGTATATGATACCATGAAACTGAGCGTCGTGTGAAAATCTTACCTGTCCAATGTACACGCTGTGGACAACACCACCAGCCTCTTGGCTGCCTCCAAACAGATAGACTGTCTTGTCCTTCTCCTTGCTCTGGAAGTGTTTGACAACATCACCGAGAGCCTTGGCGTTGGCGCCAATTGGCAGACGGCCGACAAACCACTTGGCCTCCTTGTTGTCCTCAAAGTACTTGGTGACAGTGTCAAGGGCAGTCTTGGACTCAGCCTTTTGCTTCTTCTTCTGCTCGTTAACGACCGAGGTACTAATCTTGGTGAAGCGCTGGTTAAACTCCTCCTTGGTTAGGGTGGAGATGACAAGCTTGCTTAGCTCCTGTGAGACAGTCTTGACCTGAGCCTCCTTCTCGGGGCCAAAGGGAAGCTCATCGAGGGCATCCAGAGACCTGGAGAACTCTACAGCCTCGCGCTGAATCTTGTGGGCAGCCTCCCCGGTGTAGGCAATGATACGGCGGATACCCTTGGCGATACCGCTTTCCTCGACAATCAGCAGATCCTTGAGAAGGCCAGTCTGTTCGACGTGGGTGCCACCGCAGAACTCGACACTGTACTTGCGCCAGTCGGCCTTCTTGGGCTCAGCAAGCATGGTGTCAATGTCCATGCCGATCGACACTACGCGAACTGGGTTGGGGTACGTCTCGCCGAAAACAGCGCGAACACCCTCAATCTCGCGAGCGAGATCTAGGTCGACGTCTTTAGTATAGACCTTTGAGTTTTGGCGAATGTAGGCGTTGGAAAGATCCTCAATCTTCTTCAATTCATCAATCTTAACTTGGGCCTTGTGTGAGAAATCGAAGCGAAGCTTCTCATCGTCAACAAGAGAGCCCTTCTGGTTGATGTCTTCACCCAGAACCTCTCTCAGGGCGTGGTTGAGAATGTGAGTACCGGAGTGGTTGTTGCGGATAGGAGAACGGCGTAGCTCATCATACTCGCAAATGACCTCGTCTCCGGCGGCAAGGGCACCGTACTCAATGTAGCCGCTGTGCAGGACGTACCCACCAAAGTTCTGGACGTCCATGACCTTGAATTCGGCAACATCGTCAATGACAATGCGGCCAGTGTCGGCAATCTGACCACCAGACTCGGCGTAGAAGTTGGTCGTGTCGAGCAACAGACCCACGGCAGTCTTGGGAGGAAGGTCCTTGGTAGACTTGTGAAAGGTCTGACCATCAAAGATGATCTGGATCTTGCTCTTGCTGTCGCCCTTGACAAACTTGCCCTCGTCATCGGTGCGAGGAAGCTTGTGCTGCTGCTCGAGCTCGGCAATCTGGTGAACATTGAGCTTGGCAAAGGTGGCGGCAGCGTCCTTGACAGCCTTGGAAGCCTCACGGGCCTTTTCCTTGGCAACTTCCACTTCAGCCTCGTCAATGTCGAGGCCACGCTCCTCAGCCATGAGCTTTGTCAAATCTACAGGGAAACCAAAAGTGTCATATAGACGCCAGACGACGTCACCACCGAGCTTCTTGACGTTCTCTTTGGCAGCCTTGGCGGCGTACTTTTCAAATTGCGCCTCACCGCGGTCGAGAGTACGAGAGAAGGCCTCCTCTTCCTCGTTGAGAATCTCTTTGATATCCTCCTGCTTCTTTACCAAATCGGGGAACTGACCGCCGACCTGGTCAACGAGCGCAGGCAAAATCTTGGAAAAGAACGAACCAATCTCGGCGTTGAGATATTTGCGAGCATACCGCACACCGCGGCGCAGGACGCGACGGACGACGTAGCCGCGACCGTCAGAGTTTGGTACAGCGCCATCAGTGATGGCGAAAGAGAGGGTTCGGATGTGGTCAGCAACGACGCGGTAGGCAGTGTCAATACCGTCAACATCATCCTTGCCGTACTTGTCGGTATAAGGGCGGATTCCCGTGACAGTCTCAATTTGCTTGAAGAGAGGGGTGAAGCAGTCGGTAGCGTAGTTGGAAATGGTGTTTTGCAGAGCAGAGACGAGACGCTCGTAGCCCATACCGGTGTCAATGTGCTTGGCAGGAAGAGACTTGAGGCTTCCATCTTTTTGTCGGTCAAACTGCATAAAAACGAGGTTCCAAACCTCGACCACCATGGGGTCGTCCATGTTGACGAGACTGGCGGCATTGCGACCGCCAACCTTGTCGTAGTGAATCTCGGAACAAGGACCGCAAGGGCCCTGATCACCCATTTCCCAAAAGTTGTCCTTCATGTCGCCGGGAAGTATACGGTCGTAGGGGACGCCCATGGAGTGCCAGAGCTCCTTGGCTTCGAGATCAGGGTCGAGGCCGAGGTCGGGGTTGCCCTCAAAGTACGTGACGTAGAGTCGCTCGGCGTCGATGCCGTAGACCTTGGTGAGGAGCTCCCAAGCCATCTCGATGGCCTCCTTCTTGAAGTAATCGCCAAAAGACCAATTGCCAAGCATTTCGAAAAAGGTGTGGTGGTATGAGTCCTTGCCAACGTCGTCGAGATCGTTGTGCTTGCCGCCGGCGCGGATGACTTTTTGGGTATCAACCGCGCGCTTCAAGCCGGCCATGGGATCCGTCCTGCCCACGGTACCGAGGAAGATTGGCTTGAATTGGTTCATGCCCGCATTGGTGAAGAGCAAGGTGGGGTCATTGTGAGGGACGACAGAGCCCGAGGGGACTAGAAGGAGGGGTAATTAGCATGGATGCGTAGTTGTGTAGCTGTGGCATGGCATGTACTATTGCTAAAAAGAAACGAGAAGGGAGAGACAATGAGGTTATCGTGTGGTAGCTGTCACTGAGCCGACGAAGCAAAATACGTACCAATGGTGTGGCCCCTCTTCTCGAAGAACTCGAGAAAGGTCTGGCGGACCTTGGCGGCGGACCAATCTGTCTCGGTCGCCATTTTCAAGTCCGAGTACAGGCGACGCTGCAAGTGACGGGACACGAACGGAATGGACGCAAAGGCTCGTCGGGGGAGTAGTCGGGATATGGCGGCGGTGTTTGCAAGAGCCTGCCGTTGAGAATGTGGAGGTGGAGGGGAGACGTGGTGGTGGAGGTGCTGGCGGGCATCATGGTGGCGCGCGCTGGTATCGCTGTGGTGGGTTAAGTAGAATCTTCCACAAGCCTGGGCGGCGGCGCGGGCGTGAGTCAACTGGAGCTGCAGCGCCGAGGACCGCTGCCACCCTCTACCACCACGCCGCAACAACAGCATCATCCCGATGACTCAAGCTGGCTCACGAGGATTCACAGCATCAGACATCGACGAAATTAAGAGCTCAACCCAAACAGCACGCGACACGGCTTTGGATGCCTAGCCCTTTGACGCGGGCTCCTGCGAGGAGGGCGGAATTGATGCAAAGGTGATGTTGCGAGCGCAATCTCTCTCCAACGCCGCGCCAGGCATGGACCCCAACCAGCTACCTCAGGCCAGCGCAGGTCGCAAGAGAAAGGCCGAAGCGCAAAAGGACAATGAGCGCCTGTCCAAGAGACTAAGTCTTTTAAATATAGGTATGCTTTGTGTTTCGCAACTTGCTGGTCTTTTTTTTTGTCCTTTTGCCTTTTTTCTCACCCACCGTTCCGTGTGCTTCCATTCCTTGCCATCGATCTTCAAGTCATGCTAATCCTGGTCGCAGAGCACGACGGCACCAAGCTATACGTTCCCGTCGAGAGTCCGTCGCCCTCGTCCAGGCCGCCCCAGGCGACCGATGGTGCCGTTGACGATACCATGCGCGTCGACGACAGCAAGCATAAAGTATACATTTACAACATAGACGAGGAAATCGCCGAAGACAGCGAGCCTGACGAGGCCAAGCTCGTGTTTCTCCCGGATATTGAGAAGCGTTTGAGGGAAACGCGAATCCCGCCGCACATATTGGCCAATAGCGATGGCGAACTGGCGGGTATGCAGCTCGTGCTCTACAGTGATCCCAAGTCGCTGTCGGTGCCCGAGGCCAAGGATGGTGTGCGCAAGGCCATCATCGAGGCCCGGCGCCGGATTCGCGCGCGCCAAGCCGGAGCCGAAGACGACGAGGTGGATGACACCTCTGTCCCGGCCGACTCGACTAGAACGGAAATAATAGGACAAAACGGACCAGATGATTTAGAGATGGATATTGACTAGTTGAAGTCTCAGCCGAAACCGATGGTAATGGACGAAGCGTCAAGGGTTCGCTCGATAGCGTCTATCCATAATCTAATTACAATACAATAACGTAATTACATTTCCTTTTTGAAGCATGAAAACGCCGTATGCCATGGTATAACAAATAGAGGAAGAGAGAGGGAGAGGGAGTTGTGCGTCCACATCGCAGAAACCAAGAGGCCTCTGTGGTTGCCTGTCCGCGCAACAATAATGTATCCATATCATGTGAAATATCATGCAGCCATCGCCGCGGCTTTGACTCTACTGTCTCGTAACAGCGGGGGGCGGGCCAGGTGGCGCCGCGTAATCTGGGACGGCGCCGGCGCCCGTGGTGCTGGACTCGGCCGGTCGGTTCGTGGGCTGGCTGGACCACTGCGAGGGGTCGACCTTACTGGCGCCCGCGGGAGGGCCCTGCTGGTACTCGGGCGGGCGGTTGGCGTCGTATGTCGGGGGCGGCGGCATGTAGTTCATATTGTAGCCTTCCTGGGGGGCGTTGTACGGGCGATACCAGCCAGACTGCTGCATGCGTGGTCGTCTAGGGAAAAAGCACTATGCGAGGGGCCAGCGTTAGCACGGAGAGAGGTTCAATCAGAGCGAGGTGTGAGAAAGAGGCAGGGAAAAAAAGACGTACGCTGTGGTAAGACTTGAGGGGAAGACCCTTCTTCATGAGGTGCTTGGCATGGAAATAGCCGCCAACCACCCAGAGGAGGATAATGAGCACAAAGAGGCCAAAAAGTGACCATCGAATGGCGTACCCCGGCTACAAACTTCCATTAGCATTTTCTCTGCGCCGCCATGCAAGCGAGACTGAATAAAACGTACTGTCGAATACCAAAAGTCATAATAATCTCCGTCGTCCCAGCGCGCGACAAGGCTTGAGGCTTGCGGAGCCATGGTCGGATCGACTGTGCAAATGCGGCTCAGCTGCACTATCTTGTTGCTATACGGTTGAAGCGATAATGAAAAGAGCGTCGTCGAGTTTTTCGCAAATGCCGTTCGTTAGGTTCCCGTGCTTGGAGAGCGGGTGTCGGTGGGAAGAGAGGTGCGCAGGGAGGATTGTTTAGTAGGAAAGGATGGCAACGAGGGAAAAAGAGCCGCCACTCGGGAGCTCGTTTCTTTGGGGGGGACGACGGAGTTGATATAGCGCCTGCTGAAAATGCGGGTGGCGTCACTGTTGAAATGCAAAGTACCTGGGTGCTGCATTTGCTATGGGGCTGGTACCTGCTCTGGTGGCTGGTGCCCGGTGGCCAGGCTACCAGGCTCTCTTGCGAGTGACCCCGTGGCCGGGCCCATTGGGAAACGCTGCACTGCCCGATGACAGTGGCGCAACTTGGCTTTTGTTACTCGTACAGGCGGGCGGACCGGCTTCAACTAAAAACGGCCCTTTCTTCTGTTCCAAATCAAAAATGGGCTGTGCACTGGACACCCGTAAACAGAGCCTTGTGCCGATTTCTCAAATTAGAAAAATCACAGTCTCGTCAATTTCCAGCGAACCCCGTTGAAGAGCCAGTACTCGCCCGTTGCGAAATGGACCTTGTACAGGGCGCTAGCACAGCCACTTGGCCAGCCATGGAATCAGCTTGCAGCAGCAGCGGTGCGCCCAGACCACACCTGTCGATTCGGCATCTCTCTTTTTCTTGCTCGCACACATCTCGGTAACTTCTCCTACCGTCCGCTTTTGCGTCGCAGCATATCCCTCTGATGCGCAGCCCGTAACACAAGAACCCCGCAAAGAAGGGGGGAGGCCAGCCTGTCTGGGTTTCAGATTTGGCGCACCCCTTTGACGTTGACGAAACGTGTTTGCGGCACATGTGCGTGTCTATGGAGGCGCGCCTTGCTGCCCAGCTCGAACAATAAGAGGAAACGCAATGCCCGGCTTACTATCCGTACTCCGTACAGCTGTTGAAGATGGACGCAGGGCGAAGAGTGACATCTTGCGACATAGGCTGGCCCCCAAGCAAGGCCACTCTTTCACCCGCCCTCGTCACGTCAATCGTCGGATAACATGGCAAGTTCTTGTTTCGTCTGTCAAGGAGAAAGAAATCAAACATGCCGTCAGATCGAATCGGGCTTCACGTATTGATCTTCGCACATCTCTCGTGCCTCTAACTTGAATACGCCAATGGATCTATTTATATCGTGCCATCGGCAGCATGGTGCCCTGGGATGTCCGCACGGAACGATACGTACCAATGACCGAGTCTTTTTCCGGGTCGCCGTGTTTAGCATGACTGACGGACAGGGACCATGTCACCCCGACGACTGGCGTTCGTCGCATCAGCTGCGCTGCAAACCGCGGGGCGAGTAGGCGTTGCGTGCATGCCGTCTTTGCCGACAGGGACATGCGGCCCCGAGGCCGTGAACCTCAGGACAGTAAATGCTACCTACCTGCCGTAGATCCTTCAAGGCCCGGTTCCGTGTAGTTTCACACATCACATGCCTGCCTTCCCTGGCACCCCAAACATTGGTTCAATGGCCCTTCTCCTGCATCCGATACACTCTATTCAAACAGACTCCATGCTCCAGGCACTGAAAAGCAGCTAAGCCACAAACCTCACATATTTGCCAGCACCTAGCCCAGCATCGCTGTCAAAATGTGTGTTGTTTGCCTTTGTCTTTTTATTTCACTTTCTAAATATGTACATTTGCTGTGCCGCTAATCAGCGCTGTCCTCATTATATACATCCTGGCTATGAGTACCCATTCTACGCGTATTCTAGCAAGCCTCAGAATCCCATGCCACCAGCAGCCCAGCCCGGAAATCTACCCATCAGATCCGGGTCCATCATTGGCGCAGCCGGCGGGAGACCCTGCTCGCGCCGGCGTCGCTCCTCGGCCTCGGCCCGTTGCAGCTGTAGCCGCTGGCGCCACCACACCAGAGCGACGAGGGCAAACGTGACGCCGATAATCAGCAAGCTCTCCAGCACGTTGGAGTCGTCCAGGAATTCACCGCCTTCAATCGTGTTGGCATCGTAGTAGTCTTCGTAATACTCATCCTCGTATATCAAGTCTCCCTCTATGAAGTTGTTGATCCACTCGGAAAAGGACCAATCTTTCTTCTTCTCTGCAGCACTTGTTAGTCTGCCTGCCGTTGGTTTCGTCATCTCGGCAGTTTGTCACTTACTTGGCTCGTCCTGGATTGAGTGGATCGGGCCATGCGTAAACGTGTTCCATGCACTACGCATGCGAAGCTTCAAAAGACTCAATGTGACAGGTAGATATGCCTCAGTGTTGATTACCAGAGCATGGTCATAGTACCGCTTAGCCAAGTGAAAATCTTGAGTCAACCCAACGCCATTCTCATGCATCCAGCCCAAGTTGAACAAGGCCTGTGCGCTTTGCTGGTAGTCGGACGCGCCGGAATAGCACTGTACCGCCTTGGCAAGATCCTTTTCGACGCCGATGCCGTAAAAGTAATAGTCGCCCATTTTTACTAGCGAGTCCACGTTGGACTGCCGAGAGGATCTAGTCCACTCAATGAGGGCGAGATTGGCATTCGCCATTGGGCTGACCTTGTTCTCCTGACGGCCGACTAACATTTCGAGCAGGGACATCTTGCCAAATTTGCCATCAAGCATGTAGGCCACGTTTGTTTGGGCCTTTTCAAAGCCTTGCTCGGCAGCCATGAGGTACTGCAGGAATGCCAAGTCGTGGTTTCCCAATTCGTACGCCAGGTTGGCCTGTGACCATTGCGAGACCAGTGGCTCGGCACGCTCGGCGACAGCCTTGTAGTACGTCAGGGCTAGCTGGCACGACCGTTCACGGCCGACACCATGGTTGGTCATTTCTGCCAAGTAATACAGGGCCTCGACACTGGCGTACCGCGCAGCAAGCTCGAATAGATAGTTTGCTGTCTTGACGTCCTCGGGATTACCTTGGTCAAGGAACAGACGACCCATCTGTACCTGAGCCGGAGCATAGTCTTGGTCGGCTGATGTTCGCAGCAGCTCCGTTGCGAGTTTGATGTTTCGTCGTACGCCAAGGCCATTTAGCAGCATCATGCCAAGTCCCCATTGTGATTGGGCGTCGCCGTGCGATTTGCCACGCTCAAACCACGCCTTGGCCTTGTCATAATTTTGCGCGACACCATCTCCACGCAGGTACATTCTCCCGATGTAGCCAGCTGCGTCGGCGGCCGTCTTGTCAGCGCCGTTTTTGTTGCCATCAGTAGCACGCCCATCGCGTTTCCAGTATCTTGATGCTGCCAAGAAGAAATACTTCAAAGCACTCTCAAAATCTTTTTCCAGGCCGCGCTGTCCTTCATAGTACAGCCGGCCAAGGTTAAACGAAGCCTTTGAATCGCTCTTTTGCGACATGAGGTCCAGATATTCGATGACGTCGCTTATGTCTGCATTGTCATTAGAGTGTAGATTACGCTTCAGTGCATTCAGCCCCGCGCTCGACGCACTAGCTCCTTCGCCATAGATGCCGCCGTCATCATCCGAGATGCGCCAGGATTCCTGGATCCAGGACTGGCCTCCAGGAGGAGCGTCTCGGTACCAGTCAATGGCCTTGTCAGCCACTTCTTTATAATATCCAATAGCAGTCTCGCAGCTCTTGAGCGTGCCAACACCGCTTTGGTGGCGATATGCAATCGCCATTAACGCTTTCGGGTCTCCGCGCTTGGCCGCAAGTGTATAATACAAGAGCGCCTTTGCCTGATCTTGCGGCACGACATTTCCAAGGCCGGATGAATGAAACAAGCCCAGCATGTATTGCGCAGTCGTATTTCCATCGTGTGCGGCCAGCTGCTGGTAGTAGTCGAAGGCCACGTTTAGGTCTCGCGGAAAGTTGTGGTATCCAAAGAAGCTCAGCTCCGCGAGCAGGTATAGCGCGTCCGAGTTGTTCTTCGCCGCAGCGCTCTCGAGGTGGCCCTTTGCAACGGCTACGGGACCGCTCACAGTTGATGCCTGCTTTTGTGTCGGGCCGGTCACCGGCATGGTCGGTAGGACTTTGAGGAGGTATCGCCCGGTGAAGCTGAGTAGGCCCGAGGCCATTTTGTGTTTCTTCCGGGTCGCCAACGGTACTTTCCGAAGCTCTGACAAGGCAGCATCGACCAGATCGGAACCTGTGCTAGATTAGTGCGTGGTGTAGAAGCGCTGTCCAAGTATCGTACCCTGTTGTTTGGCAACCGGCTGGCCTGCACCCGAGGCCAGGTCGGTCGTCGGTCCAGCTGCATCTCCCACTTTCGCAACGCTCGGTTTATTCTTCAAGGGTTTCTGCGCGGCGTAGGTAGTGCCGATCGCTGCCTGCCAAAGCACTGAGGCGCTGTCAGTAACAGAGCCCTCTGGTCCTGGGAGCCAGGGCATCGACTTACGGAGCGAGCATACAGCCGAGCCTTTCATACTCGGCTATTCTTATAAAACGCAGACTGTGTAGATGACAAAGTGCATGGCGATCCCGCACGCAGTGCCCGTGTGTCGATATGAGTCGCTAGGTGGGAAATTGACGGCACAAGACTGCATAGGACACTGGCCGTTTTTACAATCTGTCCACTTGAGCGGCGGCTACGTAGCTCGTTTGCCAACAATTTGGTGGTGACTAAGCAACCAGCGTTAGCAACAAAGGCTGCCTGGGCGGTGCTCCGGCTCCGGATCATATCACAGATAATGGATATTTACAGAATTATATGAATTACTTGAAATGACATTGCACTGACTGTGTACGAGGTGTTTTGGCCTGGCTATTATCTCGTGCTCAATCACTTGATTATCAGGCATGGTTCAGTGACGGGACAAGAATGGGGTGCTCTCGCCGAACTCGCTAGGCGCTCTCCACAGCGACCAGAGTGGCAGAGTGTCGTACATTATAAGAGCGTATAGGTCGTCCCCAATAAGTGGTCGGCCACGATTTTTGGTTCAATACAGAGCGGCTTCCACGCTCACTGCCTTCCTACACAGCACTCGCAAAGGAGAGCGAGACTCACGTCATATGGCTGTAGATACATAACGAGTACTCCCACCTCGTTGCCATACAGTCTGGTCTCCCGCCCGCGGAGTCGGTCACGGAACAGCCCCGAAGGGACCCCCGGCGGATACAGTGGAGTCCTCTCGGTCGCTTGTCGGCCGCGTCGGGTTCTCCCGATGCACCAACACCAGTTCTCAGAGGCTCATTCACTGACACGGCAATGATGCCGTACATTTATCGTAATTCTGCACTTCTGACAATGTCGCCCAAGCCGTGGTCAGATAGCTTACAGAGGTGTCTTATGTGTACTCTGGCTCACCAACGCGCGGCGCCATTGGCTTCAGTCATGGCTAATGGCCATGTCAACGGTATCTAAGGGCATGCAGACTGAGAATCAGGGACAGAAAACTTGGCTCAGTAATTTTAAAGCGTAGTTTTATATGAAAGAATTTAGTTTCAGCTAACGAAAGTCCCACACGCTCGTTATTTTCGCCATCTTGGTGCTCGTGATACTTCACATGGCTAGACACGCACCTGGCAAATGTCACGACGTAGAGGTTTGTCAACTTGTAACTTAGCTAGAGCTAATCCATGCAGAACATTTTTTTGGACACTACTGCTTGGTGTTCCAGGTGTGATACAATGCCTCTGGTTGTCACATTCTCAGCTTCATACTGTGGCTTAATTGAGTATGTATTTGTGTACATGGAAGAAAGACTATACTTCCTACCCTCCAGCAACCTCCCGAACTTATTGGCGGAATCTGTCTGTGCATTCCTACTTCAGGCTCCAAGATCCAACCCAGAAAATTTCCTCAGACTGATTAGCATAGTCGGCTCCAAGACCGACCTTCTCATAATGCTTTTCCGCCAGCTGCAACTTGCTAAACACATTCTCCGCGCCGACCGGGTTGCCGTCAGGGTCCATATTGATGTAGGCCCCGGTGACGTGAAACAACGTGCTTGTCCACAATGCCGGTACAGGTGAGTAGAATCACGGAAGGTGGAAAATGGCTCTGCACGGCACTCAGGCGGCATAATAGAACGCAAAAGTGCGGCGCGTTCACGCATCACATCAAGTGTCAAGGCTGCTTTCTGTTCGAATAATGTAAGCTCGTGGCCAATAGTCCGCTGCAACGCATCTTGCAGGATGCCGTCTTTGGACTGATGTTCAGTATTCTTCGACATGGCTTTAATAATGCGTCACCCTCGTGTACGCTCGACACTCTCCCGTCTGGCGTTTTCTTGGGCAAGGTAGACATTTGGCAGGCAGATGGGAGTGTCGGTGAAAGGAAGAAGGAAACAATTGTTTGCCGGCTTCAGTTTCTTTTTGCCCCCGACACGGCTAGACTATATTTGAAATTGAAGCTTCCCCAGATTCTGACCCCCAGCACCCCATTGTGCTCCAGTTCGCTGTCTAGAGTTTCGGCTCACTCCCAGATAACAGCATCGGCAGAACCCGACTGGCGTCGGGGAAGCCGTGAACCACCGCCGCACTCCATGTGCTGCCCCTTTTGCAATGCTATGGGCTGAAATTAGGCTCTGGCTTGGAGAATTTTGCTATCCATCAGCCTGGGCAAGACACCCGTCTTGTAGAACCCGAGAAGATCCTTTCCACAGTCGGCCAGCATGTAATCTCGTTGACCACCTTGGTCCGAGCGCCCGGTAATACCTCCATCGTCGTTTCATAACTCTTGTGGTCTTCTATTGCGGCTAGCATTTGAACTGTACAAACTCATTGGAGCTGACCAGAATGCCTAGTAGCGACTGTAAGAACGCTCAGCGTCCGGCTTGGGAAACGATAGCGCTGGAGAAGCGATCACAACAAGATGCGGCAATACCCGCAGAATGGCGATTGCAGGCTGTCTTGGTACCGAAAAATCGTCTCAATGTCACAGGTGTTCCAGCAGAGTGTGGTATACTTTCGTCTCGCGAGATTGAAATTACCGAGACGGATGCCCCACGGTTGGTGCAGAAGCTAGCTACTAGAGAATACAGCTCACTTGAGGTGAGATCAAAACGCGCCGGAGACGGCATATTTGCAAAAGGCTATAGCCTTGCTAACATGAGATCTTGCAGGTGACTCTTGCATTTTGCAAGCGCGCTGCAATTTCGCAACAACTGGTAGGCTTTCGCCGAGCCCGCCCTGAATGATGGCCATCGAGATTCTGGACACCATGAGCTGACACTAGTATTCAGGTCAATTGCCTGTCTGAGATATTCTTCGAGGGTGCACTGGAGGCTGCAAGACAGCTAGACGCGGAGTATGAAGCCTCTGGTGTCCTTCGAGGCCCATTGCACGGTCTACCAGTCTCTCTCAAAGACTGTTTCAAAGTCGCCGGCACAGATGCCTCGATCGGCTGTACTGCATTTGCCAATCAGCCCACGTTGGAAGCAGAGGAGAGCGAGATCACCAAGAGTATGCGACAAAGCGGTGCGATCCTGTTCTGCAAGACCAACGTACCCCTGGCGCTCATGTCCGGCGAGGTAAGTAACACCGTGCTGGCTTTCACAAACAAATCGACCGGGAGGTTCCGGTTCCTAACGGACGGGCAGACATTCAATGCCATGTATGGCTACACTAGCAACCCGTACAATCGTAGCCTCTCCAGTGGGGGGTCTTCGGGGGGCGAAAGCGCCTTGTTGGCTTTGCGCGGGTCTCCTCTGGGCGTGGGCACCGATGTTGGAGGTTCTATTCGTGAGTTGATGGGTCATGGTCGAGTCCCAAGCACTGACAAGCACCAGGGATACCTGCTTCATTCTGCGGCCTATACTCCTTGAAGCCATCTTTTGGTCGATTTCCTGCCTTTGGGTTAAGGGACGCTCTCGAAGGGCAAGAGGCAGTTCGAAATGTTGTTGGGCCAATGTCGACATCCGTGGCTAGTCTGGAACTATGGAGCAAAGCAGTGATGCAAAGCGAGCCTTGGGTCGGTGCAGACCCAGATTGCATCAACATGCCATGGCGCCATGTACAGATGCCGGGGAAGCTGTGTTTTGGTATGTGTGTTTTTGGCCGCTTGTCAGTGCAGTTGCTGAAGAGCGGCTGAACACTAACATGTCACAGGCCTGCTACTTGACGATGGGATCGTCCAGCCACTTCCTCCTGTGACCCGAGCACTACTCGCAACAAAAGCAGCACTGGAGGAGGCGGGACACACAGTCATTGAGTTTCACATGTGAGGCTTGCCTCTTCCTCGTCGACCAGGGCTGTTTTCGTGTGCAATGCTGAACAATCTACCCAGTGACGATCCCCTCTATACAGAAAGATTAAAGTTTGCGCTGTACCGTTCCGCCACCGCTGATGCACTAAGCAAAATCCTCGGGCAGACCCAAGAGCCCTGGCCACGAGGGTACGAGGTGCTCGCGGACATGGCGCGCGAGAGCAGTCAACACCGCGTCTGCAACGCAGAGGAGCATCCAAGGTCGGCCGACGACCGCGCCACAGTCTCCCAGTTGTGGGAGGCCCAAACCAAGCGAACGGCATTTTCCAAGCGCATGCTGATGGCATGGGCGGTAACGAAGCTCGAGACCGGTACGGGCCGGGAGATGGACGCACTACTGATGCCCGCGACACCGTGGCCAGCGTCGCAGAAGCAAGTGAACCCGTCTTCTTCAAGTCATGAAGTGCAGGCGCGCTGACAGTACTGGCAGGTACGAGTTCTCTTACGACAACTACACCAGCCTGTGGAACGTCGTCGACTACTGCGCGACGACTCTTCCAGTCACGCAAGTGCTCCCATCCGAGGATACGAAGCCAGAGTACAAAGCTCGTAGTGAGCTCGAGGAAAAAATCTGGGAGAATTGTGAGTTATAGTCCCATGCACACAGCCCCTCGGATGATCCCTTGCCGCTGACAGAGTTTGTAGATTCGTCGGAGCGGATGGCAGGGTGTCCTGTTTCTGTACAGCTCATTGGACGGCGACTCAACGAAGAGCAGTTGTTGGAGGTTACAAAGGTGTGCGACGCGGCAGTCAAGGCGGCAGCCGCCTAGGTAGTAGAAACACTTGGCAGTTGCTAAAATAAATATTGTAGCATGAGCTTGGGAAGTAGAACGTTCGTTACGGTGCCTTTCGTTTGTCTGCCGTTGTTGGCTGCTTTTTGCTCGACGTCTATGGCGGGCCAGCCCTCTCGCCGTCAAGTCTTCTCAGCGCTGCATCCCGGACGTATATCTCCCAAACAGAGAAATCAAGATGCTCTAGGCTTTTTGCATCAGCCGGGCTGGCATTGTAGGTTCCGGAGTTGACAGGGTTGCCCCAGCTGAGCTCCCTGGGCGCACCCCACAGCGGCTGGAGTGGCTTCTTATTAGACGGCACGCGTAAATGGGAACCAGGGCTCGCGTGTCGGAGCATTGGAAACCGCGTTCAGCTCCAAGCAGGGTCTTCTGCCAAGTTCAAGATCCGGTCTCTTTTCCCGCCTCGCACTCTACCTCTTTTGACCAATTTGCGACTACGCAGTATATGGCAAAGCTCTTCACTTGCCTCTTACCTCGACCATATTACCCAATTTCGTCTTTTTCCACAAATCGCAGCCACGGCGTTTGCACGACCAGCACTCTGTCGAGCATCGACGCCGCAGGCATACCGCCGCCTCTTCCTCCCTCTCGTCTCTCCAGCATACACCATGTCGTCGAGCCTCAAGCGCAAGGCCAGCGGCTCCGCGGGAGCCTCCTCACCCGAGGTCAAGAAGCCCAAAGCCAACGGCAACATTGCCTCCTTCTTTGGCGCTGTTCCCAAGCCTGCCCAAACCGCCGCCGCAGGTGGCAGCGCAGCAGCAGCAGCAGCAGCAGCAGCGGCGGCGACGACGACGAAATTCGACAAAGCCAGGTGGGTGGCCAGCCTCACGCCAGAGCAAAGGACCCTTCTACAGCTCGAGATTGAGACCATGCACGAGAGCTGGCTGGGCTTGCTCAAGGATGACATTACGACCAAGGAGTTTCTCGATCTCAAGAAGTTTCTAGACAGAGAGACGGCGGCCGGAAAAAAATGGTTTCCTCCCAAGGAAGACGTCTACTCATGGTGAATAATTCGCTTCCGCTACGACACGATAATGTTCATTTCTCTAAAATCCTTTTGGCTTACCAGGTCTCGACACACACCCTTCAACAACGTCAAGGTCGTCATCGTCGGCCAGGACCCCTACCACAACGTCAACCAGGCGCACGGCATGGCCTTTTCGGTGCGCCCGCCGACGCCCGCGCCGCCCTCGCTGCGCAACATGTATATTGCGCTCGCCAAGGACTACCCATCGTTTGAGAAGCCACCCAAAAACGCCGGCCTGCTGACGCCGTGGGCCGACCGCGGCGTGCTCATGCTCAACACGTGCCTGACGGTGCGCGCGCACGAGGCCAACTCGCACTCGAACCGCGGCTGGGAGCGCCTCACGCAGCGCGTCATCGACCTCGTCGCGCAGAAGCGCACCCGCGGCGTCGTCTTCCTCGCCTGGGGCACGCCCGCCGGCAAGCGCGTGCAGAAGGTGGACCGGCAGCGGCACCTGGTGCTGCAGAGCGTGCACCCGAGCCCGCTGAGCGCGTCGCGCGGCTTCTTTGACTGCGGCCACTTTCGCAAGGCCAACGAGTGGCTGGTGGCGCGGTACGGGGCTCACGACGGCGAGATTGACTGGGCCCTCGTCCCGGGCAACTCGACGCTGAGCGCGCCCAGGGCGGAAGCCAAGGCGGAGATTGGCAGTAGCAAGCTGGAGAAGAAGGCAGCGACGGGCAAGGAGAATGTCGAGGTGGATGGGGAGATTGGGTCGGATGATGAGGCGGCTCTGGAGGAAGCCATCAGGGCAGCGGAAGAAGAGGCTACCAAGCCCTAGCATAACACGGAGCTGATGTCAAGATGTTTGCATTGCGGTTTGAATAATTCTAGCACGTTAAAGGCTTTGTATGTTATAGTTCACTATGGCTTCTAGGTGCAATATCATTTGTCATCGTGCACTCATCTCTCTGTCTTTCTGCGCCATGGCGGCGCGAGCGTATCAGAGGATGCTATTGCTGCCAGCTTGTGTTGGTATCAGAAGTGCAGCGCTTGCTCTGCTACAAACAGGTTGTGCTTGCGCCACACTCCTCCCGGGACAGCCCTCAAAACTACTAGCACTACTAATAAGTACACGGCCAAAAACTCCGATTTGTCAAAATGCTAAAACTTGGTAAATTGGCTTGTCTGATGTGTGTGTGGTTAGCGTGCCTCAGCCAGTCCGTTTGAGATGGCGCTGGGTCGGCTGCATGACTGACAAGTGGATGACATTTCCAGTGGTTATGGCATTATGCAATATCAGATGTTCTTTTCAATGCGTGCGGAGGAGCCATCTCCAGCAGCGGCTTGCCGTACGGATGCTCCGTCCTCTGTCCGCGGCTCCGTGGTGAGCTGACGCTATGGCTTGACAGCACCCCTTGTCGATGTGCGTGACAACGCAGACTGGGGACAATCAATCCCGGGGAGCCATGGCCGGTGACAGCCTGTTTTTCTTTTCCCGTCTGCGTGTCTTTGCTGGTGGTGCACTGACAGCAGGTGGCTTGCGCTGGCTGTGGTGTCTGAGACAGTGCGCGCGAGGCCGCGCTGGTTGGCTCCTGGGCAGCGAGCGGCAGGGTGTCTCGTACACGGTACAGTCGTTGCGTCGATTTCCATTCTGGCAACAATCTAGTCGCGGCATGGGGGCGAGCACAAGACCCGAGGGAGGATGAGCGCCATCTAGTTGGTTCTTCACTAGCAGATGGGGGAAACTGACGACCGTTGATTAATGTGTCGTGGCGGCAGATGGCGTAGACGGGACAGGCCTGGGCGCACGCCGAGTCGACCAAGCCTGTTGACGGCTCTGTGCGGTTGTGGTCCCTGATTGGGTCTTTTTTGTTTTCAGGCCACGCTGGAACAGGATAGCCAGGTCTTTGTTGTCGCCGAATAGTGACACCGTATTAACTAGAGCGTGTTGGGCAGTGCTGGTGTGAAGTGTGAGTGGTGCTCAGATTATTAACTTGATGATATAGATACTGAAGTCCCAAGTCAATAGGTTGTGATTGGACGGGGGCGGATACCAGCACGTCAGGGGATGAAGCACTGGTAGCAAACGGACAGCAAATTAGGTAAGGTGGGCAGGCAGTCGGTAAATACTTGGAGCCCTGCAGGTGCAGAAGATTAGATGCAGCGGTGCATCGGGTGGCTGCCAGCCGAGCTGCAGTGAGATGAGAGAAGCGCGGCAGTACATGGTAATAGACGGGTTGTAGCTTTGAGCTTTTCGTCTCGATCTTCTTTACTTATTACTGTTCAGTAAATAGTAGTAGTTTACGTCGCAATATCAATTCCGTCATTTTTTATGCTCCAGCATTTTTTTACCCGGTAGTCGACGGTCGACTCTCAAGCTTGGGCGAGGGCGAACCGGGGGTGCCACGGGTGTCTCCACTGATGAAGCACCAGCCGGGGTCCCTCTTCATTTATAATTTAGGGCGGAAAGGGGCGGCGACTTGGAAGTTGGGGGGCATGGGGAGATGCAAGGTTTGACTGGCCAGTCGCTGGCGACAGTACGCGCCATTGTTCCTGGTACCAGTACCCAGGTGTGCCAGGTCGCCAGACCAGGTACCTAACAAGGCGGCAGCAGCCAGCAGCCAGCCCCAAGCCGGCCAAAAGTCAAAAGGGCTGCAAGCAAGCCAGTTGGCCGCCAGTTCAGGTACCTGAAAGTAGCGAGACGGGAACGGGCCTGGGTTCCACCATCTCGCTCAACGCAGGCTAGCCATGTACCAGTAATTTGCAGCCGCAGCGTGGTGATGCGTTGTTCTCAATGCGCTTTGCCTGCGCCGAAATAAAAAGGATAGTGGAAAAAGAGCCGGCCCATGCCAATCTTAACACTAGTCCCCTAGGCTCTCCTTGGCTCCTCTTTGGCCTGATAATGCCCCCCCTCCCCCTCTGTGAGTGGGTTTTGCTGGCTTCCAGCGAGTGTTGGCCCATCTCCGGACCCCTGAGCCGGCTTGCTGCTAGCACCAAAGGGGGATGGATGGATGCCAGCACCTCGACTCCTTGACATCACGGTATTCCAGTTGGGAGTCTCGAGCCGACAATTGCCTTTTGCCGCCTACTCTGTCTGTGTATCCGTACCAGTAGCTACTTACGGCTCACGGGGCACCGCTTGCCTATCCGTCTCCTAATTACCTGTTGTACTGGTAATCGCTGTCCTAGGCGCATCGTGCTGGTTGGTACAAACACTCGACCCCCTCGTCCTCCTCGTCCTCCTCGTCCCCCTCGTCACCTCTCCTTTCCCACGCTCCAGCGCCCGCATTTTGCTTTTGTCCTCCTCCCAGCTCCCAGCTCCAGCTCCAGCTCTCTTTTCTGCCTGCCCGTCCAGGTCCCTCCTTTCCTTCCCGCGGATCTTATCACGCTCTTCTTATGCATCGCCATTGCTAAGCATCTCTGCTTGCATTGGTGACTGTGAGCCCTTCTTCTGCCGCCTCTTATTTTTCCTTGTCCATTGATGCCCGTCTCCTCCAAAAGTCACCCTCCGCACGTCTCCAACCACTTACACGTTCGCTACAGACAGCGCCTCTCCAAGTCTGAGACGTCGACGCATCAACCTTACTTTTCACCACACACCTAGCAGCCTAGGACGCTCTTTTCATTCTTTTTCCTCCCCATCCTGCCCGTCTTTGGTTTTTCCTTTTTCCTCTCTCGTCATTTCCGCGAGAACCACTCTTGCATTCCGCCTTGCCTGTTCCTTCTCCCGCTGCCCTCGCGCGCTGGCTCTGCCTTTGGCTTCCTTTCCTGCTACCTTCACCTGCATGCGCCGCTAGAGTCTGCGCTGCCTCGCTCGCCACGGATTCCTCAACTCCCCCGACCCGTTCCCGACGACATTTGTTGTCCTGCCTCAAGATGCCCGGGATCTTCTCCCGCATCAACAAGGCACGAGATGCCCGCCAAAAGAAGAAGAATGGCCTCAACGACCTGACCGACTCCCTCCCCGCCAAGCCTAGGTGGGATGACGCCTACACTCGCTCCTCGGTCGAGCCCGACGAGATTGCCGAGCTGATTCGATGCTGTACACACGAAATCAAGTCGCGAGGTCCGTAAACGCCTGCGCTGCCATTGCGTGGCCTGCTTCCCCTGCCACGCCGCTACCCGCCTGCACGCCCCTAACTCTATCTTGCCATAGGTCTTGACCATCCCTTTTTACTCCTGCCTTTCCGACCAACTTCCAATCCTAGCGGCGTCCGAACCTTCATTCGAAACTTCTTTGGCAAGGATGGCCTTGATCCGCCTCTCCACGGCGAGAGGCTCCAGCAAGAAGTGCGAATCGCCGAGCCCATGGTATGCCGCTCCATGACTACAGGCTCAAAATGGACAATGGCTAATCAATATCCAGGTCCTCGCTTCGGTCCTGAAGTGGTGCTGGAGCCGTCTCCAGGGTGGCGTCGTGTCATGGGATGCATATGAGCTGTTCAAGATTGGCGAACTCGGTAAGCTCCCGCGCCAAGGTTCCATCTCGCAGAGTGCTAACGCCAGCCCCCACAGACTCGAAGCTCGCGAGAGATTCCTTCAAAACCTTTATTCCCATTAGCGTTGAGAGTGACGCCAGGCAGCACATCATCTTTGCCTTCTTTGAGCTCGTCGCTGCAATTGCCGCCCATGGCAAGACAAACGGACTCAGTGGCGTCAAACTCTCCCGTATGGCCGCCTGGTGGGCCTTTGAGCAAAGAGACACAGGCGATGGGTTTGACGGAGGCTACAAGGCCTGGAAAAAGTGAGCTCAGTCGCAACCATCAACTGTTGCTGCCAATTTTGTGCTAACATCTCCTCAGGGCTGCTGATGCTACCACGCACCTCTTCTTCGCCTATCTGCGATCGCTCTCCCCTGAGCAGGAGCTGACTGGCATCACAATGCTTCCCCGATCTCTTCAGAAGCTTCTGAACGAGACCGAGTATCCTCCCAGGGCTGCCGATATGCTGGTTTCTCGCACCAACAAGCTCGTCATGATTGTCGATTCTGTTTCTCCTACCCCTTTTGCGCTCCTTCGACGTGCCAGCAAGTTCGAGTACCGCGATTCCGATGTTGCCCTTCGCACACTGTCCGACTTTGACGATGCCACCGAGGCACTCAGCGAAGAGTGCCGGCGAGTCCTCAAGGCTATTTCGGCGGCCAACCAATCCCAAGCTTCCAGCGCAAAGCACTCCACGAGCCTCCGCGATGCCTCTTGGTCGCGCTTTGAGGACATTGGCTTCGCAAGTGCTTTGACGGAGGAGGATGACTACGAGGAGAGTGCCGTCCCGGTCAAGCGCCAGCCGCAGACCTTTGGTCCTAGCAAGAGCATGTTCAACGTCCACTCATCGGCCACACACATTGCCCGCCCTACGACCCCTTCTTGGGCTGATTTCCTCTCAACCGGCTTTGTCGACGAATCCGGTAAAACCAGCACGCTTGTTCCTCCCGACCAGGTTCTCCCTCCTATCGATGTTCAGAGACAGCACAGCTCGCAGTCGCACCAGCCTCGTTTGGAATCTGACAGAGATCTGGAACCTGGAGAGCTGGCCAGTATCACGCCCTTTGACCTGGACGATGCTTTCTGGTGGGTCTGGATGAGCAGTCTCGCCCCCGAAGAGACCAGCGAGAGAAAGGCCGCCTTCGGCCGGTGCGCTGTTCTCGAAACGACCGTTTACGACGGTGCATGGCTAGTCATGGAAGAAATAATCGCTGGCGCTGCTCCCGACCCGCAGGAAGGCGCTTATATTGCTGAGAAGAAGGGATTCTTCAGCTGGACCAAGCGAAGCCGCACTGTCTCGCGTCGCAAATCTGTCAACAAGTACTCTCTGAAGAGGGGTGAACAGGCCCCCGGCGGTGGTAGCACCACCAGCATTGGCCACGATACCCAAGCCAAGATTGCCGCCAAGGCAGCTCAGCTTCGTGCCATTCAGGAGTCTGGTAACCAGCCTGCCGCTGCTCGACGTGGTCGCACTGATGCAGAGGTCTTGGGTGACAAGACCAACAGCGTCTTTGATCTTCAACCACCCATCGCTGGCGAGGCCTCATCTGCTATGAAATGGGTCAAGAAGTATGACAAAGGAACTGTCAAGGACGCTTACCTTTCCAACAACAGCGCTGGCCGAGGCGTCTCCATTTCCCCTGCTCAGGCAGAACATTCCCATGAGGCTGCTTCTGCTAACGGTGGAGCGAAGGCGCCCAATGGCACTGCCAACGCTGCCAATGGCAATGCCAAGGTTACTGAGAGAAAGCCCGTTCCTGCGGCTCTCATTGAGGATTCAATCACTTCTCCTGCCCCGATCGAGAAGGCCGAGCCGCCCAGACCCCAAAAGACGCCAGTGGAGCCGCAGACCACCAAGGCCGTTGCTCCCGCGGCGGAGGAAGCCAAGAAAGAGCAAATTGAACCGGTCCCGGCTCCACCGCCCAAGGACGAGGAGCTCGCAGTCGCTCCGGCTTCACCAGTGCCAGCACCCGCCCCTGCCGCGAAGCCTGTTGAGGCTCAGCCAAAATCTCCTCTCAAGGAGCCCAAGGAGAAGGGTGGTCTTCGAAAGCTGTTCCGCAAGAACCGTTCCTCTAAGATCCCCGAGAACTCGGCTGCGCAGCTGAACAGCATGCTGCAGCAAGATGCCGCCACGGCTGCGCCCAACTCAGCTGCTGTAGCCGCTGCGACCAAGACCCGGGCTCCTGAGCCCATTGCTGAGAAGCCAGTCGAGCAGGCTGCTGAGACTGAGGCCACCGCTGAACCAACTCTGGATTTCGACAACCTTCAGGAGCCTGCCGTTGACGTTGGAAAGGGTCCTACTCCCGAGGAAGTTGCCGATAGCAACGAGGAGTTCTCTCGTTTCGACCAGGGCCCTCTGACTGACCAGCCTGCTTTCGCCCCCGAGGATGCGGGAGAGGATGACGCTACGCCCCCACCCATTGCACGCAGTGCACATGAAGCTGGCGAGAAGGGCACGAATGGACTCACCCGCACCGCCAGCCCCGGTGTGCAGGATAGATGGGCACAAATCCGCAAGAATGCTGCGAACCGTGCTACTCAGCGCCAAACCGATGAGCGCGACCGCAGCCTGCCGCCCAGCAAGAGCGCGACCGAGGGAGAGGACGAGACCAGCGGTGAGGAGAGTACGTATCAACCACCCTCCTTGGCTCCTATTTTATGCTAACGCAGTATATAGCCATTGAATCGCGTGTTGCTCGCATCAAGGCTCGTGTCGCCGAGCTGACTGGCAACATGGAGGGCACCAACGCTCCACCGGTGAAGAATAACGCTTAGAGTTGAGCGTGTTTTCTTGATCTATATTTTCGAATTTTTCAATACCCTACAGAACGCTCTGCTTGTTTTCTTTCCTTGACGTTGAAGATTTTTGGTTTGTTTTGTTGCTTGTGGACGTTTTATATGATACCATAAAAAGAGGTGGTTATCTGAGGATAGGTGCAGACGGGCGGTGGCGATACAATGCGCTGCTGCTCCGGCTGCTTTTCAGCGAATGAGCTGAAAGATTAATAATTCTCTGCTGCAGGAAACCTATCTGATACGAGGGCCACGGAATGACTCTTTGAGTTTTCTTGGTTCAATCTTTGCTGCTCGTTTTGTCTATGGTCTTTTCTTCGTCAAGGTATAGACGTTGCCCTTTCTCTTCGCTGGCAAGACCTTGTCTAATTCATTTTGTCCTGTTTGAAACTTGACCATTCCTTCCATGATGGGGTTTGCAGATGAGCAAGTTGTTTCTTTCTTGTCCTAGCTTGTACTCGTGTTTGTTTTCTATACCAAGCCAGTCATTGAATTTCTGCAGTACTGTTTACACGATATCCCGTCTGTCCTTTTCATCTTTAATCCAATATGCATGGGGGGGAACCACGCTCAAGGCAACAAGGTACCACCAGTCTTGGCCAAAGTAGATTCAAAACGCCAAGTTATATTGTTGATTGGCCCTGAGGCTTTTTTTGTATCCCCTGTGACTAGCCTTGTTTTCTACTTTTCCACCTCCTTTTTTATACTAGTCATTGTCCGTCAAGGAGATGGGCTTGAATCCGTCCTCGGCGTCCCGTATTTCGGGAGCCGCCGCCGGCACCGGTTTTCTATGCATCTTGGGCTGCGTCGCCTCTCCAGACGGGCGACTGGGCATCGGCGGTGGTGCATCACGCACTTTTTCTTCTATATGGAGCTTCTGCGTCTGCGCCGTCGCGTCTTCCACATCGGCCATCTTGCCACGGCCAGCCTTTTCGTTCCCCTCGGGCGCCATCGTCACACCGTCCACGTCCACTGCGTGACCTGCGGCGTACTCTTCCTTGAGGATAATGACCTCGTCCTTTTCAATCTCCTTGTCGACCTCGACGCCCGCGAAGCCGCATTCGCGCAGGATGCCGCCGAGGAGTTCCGGGTAGCGCAGGTGGCCGCTGACGCGGTCGCTTAGGTTCAGATTCTCCACGCCGTAGACGCCCTGGATGGGCTGTAGGCCCGCAACGCCGAGCGACAGACTGTGCATGCGGTATACGTAGCCGAGGATCATGTCATTCTCGGAGTAGGCGTTGAATATCTTGCCGGACACGACTGTGCGGAGGGTGCGCCAGTGGGCTGGATCGGACGGCGCGGGCGTGCCGATGATGACGACGGTGTCGATGAGTCCAAAGGCGCGGCGCTCGGCGAGCGACTGCAGGCAGGCATGGATCGCAACGGCGCCGAGTGAGTAGCCGATGAGGGTGACGGGCCGCTCGCCTTGGACCTTGTTGATGAGAGCGTCGGCGAGCAGGCGGCCAGCTTTTTTCGAGCGGTTCGACGCGTGGTTGAAGGGGTTGTCAATGTTGGAGGCAACGGCAAAGACCTGAATTGGCCAGAGGGCCGCCCAGAGCGTCGCGAGCACGGTGCGCTTGATAATTTCGGACTTGACGGCCTTCCATGCAAATGACTGCACGAGATCTCCGAGGGCGGTGCCGAGCGCGAGGAGGGTCTTCATCTCGTACCGCAGCGCAAAGATTTCCGAGTCAGATGGGAGCGCCTCCCAAGGCTTGGTAATGTCGTTTTCCGAGTTGAGCCAGCCGTTGATGCCGAGGGTGACGCGCAAACGGCGATCCTTGGCGCTCTGATGGTTGCTAGCCGCGTCGGAGGATTCACTGATGGGAATGAATTTAAAGTCTTCCACCTCTTTGGCATATTTGTCCATCATAGCGCCCTGAATGCATGCATTAGTCCATGTCGCGCTCATGTATACAACAGACGGTCTGTACACGTACCGTCATCTTGGCTCCATAGGCACCAAAGAGGGCACCCACGAGAGCACCGTTCATCCAAAAGATGCCAAGAAAGCTTGCTACACCGCCCAACCCAACACCACCAAGGATGCTTCCAACTGCGCCTGCAACAAGCGGCGCCGCCAATCCGCCCGTGACACCAATAAGAGTGGCACCAGCCACGGATGCGAGGCCAACCTTCCAGTAGCGGCCAAACTTGTTGTCCTCCTGGCGCTTGGCAGCCTCGGCGTCAGCAGACATGGCTCCCTTTTTGCTCTTGTCCGCCGTTGACTGCTCAATCAGCGACTCTGAAATCTCAGCCTCTTCATTGTTGAGAAATGTGTGGGGAACATCAAGCGACGACGTCAGGCTCAGCATCAGGGCTCGTGAGTGTCCCGAGTACTTGCCCGTGGAGAGCAGCAGCAGCAGTATGCAGCTGATGGCCTCACGGCGGTCATGCACGGAGAGCCCGGTCAGAGTCGTGGTAACGGGCGGGTAGAGCGTCTGCATCACGGCAAACGCCGTCTGCTCATCCTTGGCCTCGTCCGAGCCAGCGAGGCGCTTTCTCTCGGCGCGCTCATTCTCCTCGTTCATCTCCACAACCTGGCGCCGTGCCTTACGCTCGGCTACAATTTTCTCGCTGTCCTTGACTCGCACAATTTCTTCGAGCTTGGGTACAAACTCATGCTCCCACTCCTCCATGTACTGGCGTGCGGCGCTCTGCACCTCGTCGGCTCGTTGTGTAGTCTTGCTCGGCCTATCGGGGTTGCTCTTCCACGGTACACCAACTTTGACATTCTTGAACGGGTTCGATGGATTGAACTTTTTCTTGTCGACATTGACCGCAGCGGCATCGCCCGCATCCACCTCGTCAGCATCAAACAATGTGACGGACTCGCTAGAGGTCTCAGTCTTGACAGCATCACTGGCCGAGGGGGGAGACTCCGTAGTCTTTTCGTTTTGGGGCGTGCGATTTTCTTCATGTATGCTAGATTCGATGGACACTGATCCCAGTTCCTCCGGTTTGGATTGCAGCTGCGCGGTCATGGAAAAAATGATGTCGTCCACAAGCTTGAGCAGCTCGATCCGTCGTTGCGGATCGAGGGCAATGACAATCTGCCTCGGGTCTGAGCAAAACGGCGCCATGATGAATTCCAACGTCGGCCTGTGTTTGTATGTGTTTGGTTTTCAAGTCGAGAAGTATGAGGACGACGCAGGGAGCATACGAAACTCTATCCTGACGAACCCGCAGAGAAGGCCAACGTACCTGTCTGGGAAATCGAAGTTACGTCATGAGGGCAGCAAAACCATGGCACCCGATTTAGCAGCGCGTGCCAGTGGGTTCTGTGGTTTACGACAGGGCTGTTGTTAGTGGACCGATACAGCGCTAGGGCGCCCAAGGCAGATCATCGTTCGAGCGCCATTAGCCACCGGCTGGGTCCTTGCGCGAACCGGAAATACTACCGGCTGTAACTGTGGCTTTATGTGCTGACCATTTCTCCGCGACGCAGAGCTGTTATGGGGGGGATGAAGGATAAATTAAGCAAGTAAGGTCTAGTTATTCAGCTACGCAATTCGAGCTTCTCAAGTGAGCTCGTCATGTTCTGCCACGCTGGACAATTGCCCCAGGATAGCTTGATCAGCAAAGTTCCTGGAAGTGAATTGTCTACACAAGCTGGATGAGCCACCCACGTGACTACTTGACCCCCTTGCAAGAAAAGTTTAAATTATATATTTTGACACGTATTGACCATACCAGGCAGGCCATTAAGCGCTGTGTAAAAAAGCAGAATCACGTTGTAGGGTAGGCCGCTCTCGGCTCAGCTGATCAGACCCTGGCCGTCGATAAGAGCGGCTCCACAGAAAAATTCACAATCGCAAATACCGACCACTGCATTTTCCACGATCGATTCGCGACACGGGACGGTATGTCGGGGACAGCTTTATTCTTTGCTTCTTCTTCGTAAACAGAGGACAAAACTCTGGCGGCATAATGAACGCGAGCGCACTCCTTGCCGCCCAAGGCTGGAGAGGCAAAGGTCACTCGCTGCACAAGACAGACGACACCGTCGGTCTGGCCAAGCCGCTTCTGCTCAACCGCAAAGACAACACCAGAGGCATCGGCGCCACACGGCACTTCACTAGCGACCAGTGGTGGATGAATGCATTCGACGAACAGCTCCAAGGCCTTGACACCTCAAAAAAGGGCAAGGTTGTGCAAACCATCACCACTGGCAAACTCAATGCCATTGAAAAAGGCTCGCTCGGAAAGTACTCGCTCTACACCACGTTTGTGCGCGGAGGCTTCCTCGAAGGAACCTTGGAAGCCCTGAAGAGAGAACAAGAACGCAAAGACGAACCGAACACAAACTCCGATTTCGACGCCACCGAGAAGAAAACAAAAAAGACAACACCGGTCAAAAGGTCCAAGGAAGAGCGCAGGGCGCGCAAAGAAGCCAAGCGCAAGCGCAGAGCGGAAAAGGCGCAGCGAAAATTGGCCCTCAAATCGAACAAGTCAAAATCGAAACCGGACTCAAGCAACAGTGCGGCCGAGGAGAAAAGGCGCCGGCGAGCGCGCAAAGAAGACAAAAGACGGAGGCGCAAGCAAGAGGAAAGGAAATAGGTCGAAACTGATACACGAGGGGATGTAATGATGGCGTACCTTTGTTGCATTTGCGTTGGCGCTTGGGGTTTTTTTCTTTATCGAAAGTCATCATGCATACCATGGGCTGGTGAATACATTCATTCTCACGCTATCTTTACGTTTCTTTCGGGACTTTGCCCGGCTTGTTTGACAATATCCATGGCCTCCGATCCCAGAAATCGTCCCGGATAATGTCCAGGTGCTCAACCACAATCCGCGCTTTGGACCGGCGCTTCTTGTCATTCTCGTTTTGCGTCTTGGATTGTTGAACAGGCTCTGCCAAATCATCCATTGTTTCAGCCGTGTTGTGACTAGCTGGGTCGACAAGTTCATACTGAATCCCTGTTAGTCAAGACAATAACACTAGTCATCTCGTTGCACGCACATCTCGGAATACGACACTTCCTTTTCTAAAAATCTCGGGCTCGTTATTGTAGTTGATTTTGAATCGAGAAAACAAGATCTCATTCTTATCAGCAGCCAGCGTGCCCTAGAAAATTGACTTGTCAGGGTATTGCTTCACGGCGCGAGGCGGGCTAGTTCTTACCGCGAGCGTCTTCTCGGCTTCCTTGTTATCCAGCCCGCCAAGTTGAACCATGGACCAAAAAGCGGTATTGTATAGATTGTTTATGTGGCCTTGTTGGTCAGCTCGTAGCACCTGGCACTTGGAAGAGGATCTACTCACAGTCCGCTTGACGCCAGCTCATGTAGTCTCGCAGGTTTTGAATGGTGGGATAGCAAACAGCGCGCCCATCGAATGTGGGCAAAGGAAATGAAAGTGGCGCATCCGGAAAGAAGCCTGGCCAGCAATGGATATAATTTGCTGTAAAAGTCGACACGATGGTACTGACAAGTTTACTATTTCTTGTTAGCATGTATGAGTCACTGAGGAGGTTCACGATCTCGTTATACCTGGCTCTTCGCTCAAATATATTGCAGGATTTATGAAACACAAAACTAGAAAGCTGTTAGCCATTCTCGGCAGGACGTACGAATATATGAATTTACCTGTACTCATCACTGACACCGTACGCTATAGTAATTTCTGGAAGATCAGTGACAACGGCCTTGGCAGCCGCGTTCATGACGTCGAGCGCTCTGCGGTCATTCGGCTTCTCGAATCCATATCTTGCGCACATTCTCAGAATTAAAAGTCAGTACAGAGGGCAGATTAGGCGCAACGTAGGTGATTCTTACTTGGTGAAAGCCCTGCCATCAACACGAACTACGATCCAAGTGTTTCGTAGCAGGTAGTCAGGCTGTTCAAACTCTCGCACATACTCGAATCTAAAAACACGTTAGAATATTGTCGCATAGTGATTGACACTGAAACATACTTTGAATTCGCCATTTTGATCGTCCGTCCGTCGTTGGTGGAACAAAGTTCGACTCAGCAGTGCCGCTGTAAAAGAGTTGCCCCGCGGTGGATCTCCACAGAAGCGGCAGCGAAATTCGTCGCGCTCCAGCACATGCGAGCGCACTCCACTATCCTTGTGTTTGCGACAACCTTTTGGCTTTCTGTATCTACGCAGCCCGCGCGTCGCAAAGTGCGCCAGCCTCTTCTTTGCTTTGGCAAGCGACAAGCACTTGCTCGGCGCGCGAATCTCTAGTGATAGATCGCGCGATAGCCCACGCCGCCATGAATTTGCTTCTATCCGACGACTACCTGCTCCAGGACTACCCAGAGAGCATCACGAGCACCTTCCGATCGGGCCATGCGACCTTTCTACGATTTAATCGCAAGGGCGACTACCTCGCCTCTGGGCGTGTCGATGGCACGGTCGCTATCTGGGATTTGGAGACCATGGGCGTAGCCAGAAAGCTGCGTGGCCACAATAAAAGCATCACATTTCTGAGCTGGTCTAGATGTGGTCGCTACCTGCTCTCAGCATGCCAGGGATGGAGAGCTATCCTGTGGGATCTTCATGATGGGAGCAGATTCCGCGAAGTTCGCTTCCGCGCGCCAGTCTACATGGCAGAGCTTCACCCGTGGAACAGGTTGGTGATTCTGCCGCTGCCGCTGTTTGCGCTTAACTAACTGCGGCCAGCTTTCAGTTTGTCGCCGCGGTATTTGAGGAGCAGCCTGCTCTCGTTGATGTATCCGAACTTGTCGATGTCAAGCGCGTACTCCCTTCAGCCCCGAAACGAGCAAACGCCGACGAGCGGCAAGCGAAAGAGGATGCCAAACAAATGACTACTTCAGCGGTCTGGACCGCGTCCGGCGACCACATTCTTGCAGGGACCAGCAAAGGAAAAATCAATATAATCGACGGCAAAACGCTCGAAATCATTTACTCAGAAAAAGTTTGCGCCGGCGCAATTACTACGCTGCGAATTTCAGGTTCTGGCCGTGACCTTTTGATCAATTCACAGGATCGTATTATTCGCACACTACGGATACCGAACCTTTCTGCCGAGGACCTCGATCCAGACACGATACAAATACCGCTCGAGCACAAATTCCAAGATGTTGTCAATCGCCTGTCGTGGAACCACGTCACGTTTAGCGCAACGGGCGAGTACGTTGCGGCCTCTACATATAACAACCATGAGCTCTATGTTTGGGAGCGCAGCCACGGGAGTTTGGTCTGCATGCTCAAGGATCCAAAGGAGGAGCAAGGGGTGATAGAATGGCACCCTGCCCGGGCGATGCTTGCAGCATGTGGATTGGAAACTGGCAGGATATATATTTGGTCCGTCATCAGCCCACAGAAGTGGTCGGCACTGGCGCCTGATTTTGCCGAGGTCGAGGAGAATGTTGAGTACATCGAAAAGGAAGACGAGTTTGATCTTTATGCGCAGGAAGAGATCCACAGAAGGCGTCTAGACGCAGAAGACGAGGAGGTGGATGTCATGACAAACGACCAGCTCAAGATTGAGGATGAGCTGGTTGGCGACGAGTTCCGCATGCCGGTCTTGTTTACTCTAGGTGAAAGCGATAGCGAGGATGAGTTTGTAGCCGTGTCGACGGGGACTATGCGTCGGCGAAGTCCTGGAGATGACCAGTCTGATTCACACGGGGGCGCCGAGCCTGTGCCGCCCAAACGGGGGGCGGCCAAGGGTGGGCGCAATAAACGAAAATAAGAGAGGACGCGAAAAGGAAAAGTAGTCAATACCCAAACACGACAGAGAAGAACATGCTACTGGTACTCTGCCTCGTGAAGAAAAATATTCCTGCGGGCAACTGCTGCGCATCCAATGGATGCCCGTAGTGATCCTTGTTTGAGTCATCGGCGATGCGTAGTAGATGGGGAATCTTTGGCGGAGAGCTGCTCTCCCGAATGTCGCGTTACCCCAGACAAAGGCTGTGCGGCGTCAAAAGTAGCTCGACTTTGCCCGGCATGGCTGGTGCCTGCACTCCAAGCAAATTTCCTTGGTGAAGCATGCTTGCCCTGCCGTGGCCCTTGTCCCTGGTACCTCCCTTGCTTCTGCCTCAGGCATTTATTTGTACTCCCTTAGGAGGCGGCGAAGACCAGAGAGGACTAGCGTCGTGCGAGCATCTCGCCAGCACGTTAACTCCAGTCTCTTCGACCTGCCCTCTGTCGCCACGCCTTAACCACGACAAAACTTTGTCCACCCGGCCCAAACTCATCACCACGCGCGTCGGCCATCGAGCGCGACATCACCGAGCTCAGACCTGAGTGCTCTACGATCCGACGACTTGAACTATTGCCTTTTGCGATTCCTGAGGTGGAGGCGACCGGGGCGATTAGCCTGAGGTTCTCCTGGGCTGCTCGCCAGGACAGGCGCGCTGCTGCCTTCAAGGGCTATCTGCAAGTCGACTTTGACAGCGGCTGCCATCGAGATTTAGGTCCATCTACATTCGGACTCAGTCGACTCTCGTTTTTTAACCTTCCCTTGCGCGCTGTCTTTGCCGTCGCACAGGGCTGTATCACCACCACAACCCCCCGAGGCGCGTCGCTATTGACGCCTTAACTGGACGGTCAAAGTTTTTCAGCATCTCGGTCGAACAACACCACATCGATTCATCATGGCGAACCTTCCATTTCCGCATTCGAGCGCGCCGCTCAAAACTGTCGAGGAGATTCAGTTTGGCATGCTGTCCCCAGAGGAGATAAAAAATATGAGTGTTGCGCACATTCTCTACCCCGAAACCATGGAAGAGAACAAGACAACACCACGCGACGGCGGTCTCAACGACCCCCTTCTCGGCTCCATCGACCGTCAGTTCAAGTGCAAGACTTGCGCTCAGCCGATGAGCGAGTGTCCCGGCCATTTTGGTCATATTGAGCTGGCAAAACCCGTTTACCACCCTGGTTTCATCAAGAAAGTGAAGAAGGTTTTGGAGATTGTCTGCCACAACTGTAGCAAAGTGTTGGCCGATGAAGTTGGTCTTCCCTTTACTCCATGAAGCTTCTGAGCTTGCTGGATGCTAACCCAAATTCTCAGAGCGATCCCGAGTTTGTCACAGCCGTCAACACCCGCGATCCAAAACTCCGATTCAAGCGCGTCTGGGCCGTGTGCAAGAAGAAGCGCAAGTGTGAGAACGAGGACAGGCAAGACAAGAATAAGGACGAAGAATTTGCCCCAGGTGCCAAGAGCGTCGTCCTCGAAGGACACGGCGGATGTGGCAACATGCAGCCGCAGGTAAGACAAGCCGCGTTGCAGCTCAAGGCCGCTTTCGAGGTCACTTCGGAAGAGGGCCCTAAGAGGAAGGAGACCGTGAACATTAGCGCCGAAATGGCGCACGGTATTCTTCGCCGCATCTCTGAACGTGATTTGCACAATATTGGTCTCAATTCGGACTACGCCCGTCCTGAGTGGATGATCATTACAGTTCTGCCTGTTCCCCCTCCTCCCGTGCGTCCTAGTATATCCATGGATGGTACCGGTACCGGCATGAGAAACGAGGACGATTTGACTTACAAGCTTGGCGACATCATTCGCGCCAACGGTAATGTCAAGCAGGCTATTCGCGAAGGATCACCGCAGCACATCGCGCGTGACTTCGAGGAGCTGCTGCAGTACCATGTCGCCACCTACATGGATAACGATATTGCTGGCCAGCCACGGGCCCTCCAGAAGAGCGGCCGTCCGGTTAAGGCGATTCGCGCTCGTCTTAAGGGTAAGGAAGGTCGTCTGCGAGGTAACTTGATGGGTAAGCGTGTCGACTTCTCGGCGCGTACCGTCATTACCGGTGATGCCAACTTGTCTCTGCACGAAGTCGGTGTTCCGCGAAGCATTGCTCGCACTCTCACGTATCCTGAGACAGTCACTCCCTACAATATCGCCAAACTGCATCAACTTGTCGAAAACGGACCAAACGAGCACCCTGGTGCCAAATACGTCATTCGCTCCGACGGCACCAGAATTGATCTAAGACACCACAGGCGCGCTGCCCAGATTTCTCTGGAGTATGGATGGAAGGTCGAGCGCCATCTCATCGACGGCGACTACATCATCTTTAACCGTCAGCCTTCTCTGCATAAAGAATCCATGATGGGTCATCGTGTCAAGGTCATGCCCTACTCCACCTTTCGACTCAACCTGTCCGTCACTTCTCCTTACAATGCCGATTTCGACGGCGATGAAATGAATTTGCACGTGCCCCAGACCGAAGAAACCCGAGCTGAAATCAAGGAATTGTGCCTTGTTCCCAACAACATTGTTTCTCCCCAGAAGAACGGCCCGCTCATGGGTATTGTTCAGGACTCTCTAGCTGGTGTCTACAAGCTTTGTCGTCGTGACACGTTCCTCGACAAGGAGATTGTTCAGAATCTCATGCTCTGGGTTCCCAATTGGGATGGTGTGATTCCGCAGCCGGCCATTCTGAAGCCGAGACCTCGCTGGACGGGTAAACAGATTATCAGCATGGTCATCCCGGCCGAGATCAGTCTGTACAGCAAGGAAGATAAGCTGGACAATCCCTTGAAAGATGCTGGCATGCTTATCCAGAGTGGTGAGCTTATGTACGGCCTCCTCAAGAAGAAATACGTCGGTGCTGCTGCAGGCGGTATTATCCACCTGTGCTACAACGAGCTCGGCCCTGAAGGCGCCATGGCCTTCCTGAACGGCGTTCAGCAAGTCGTCACTTACTGGCTCTTGAACACTGGTCACAGTATCGGTATCGGTGACACCATTCCCGATAAGGCGACCATTAACAAAATCCAAGCTCATATCGATGAGAACAAGGCTGAAGTCGCTCGACTGACTGCCCAGGCTACAGCCAACGAGCTGGAGGCTTTACCTGGTATGAATGTTCGTGCCACTTTCGAGAACAAGGTCTCCATGGCTCTCAACATGGCTCGTGATCAGGCTGGTACTTCAACACAGCAGAGTTTGAAGGATTCCAACAATGCCGTCACCATGTCTGAATCTGGTTCCAAGGGTTCCTCTATCAATATCTCGCAAATGACGGCCCTCGTCGGCCAGCAGATCGTCGAAGGAAAGCGTATTCCTTTTGGCTTCAAGTACCGAACGCTACCTCATTTCACAAAGGACGATTACTCGCCTGAAGCTCGTGGCTTCGTCGAGAACTCGTACCTTCGTGGTCTGACTCCTTCTGAATTCTTTTTCCACGCCATGGCTGGTAGAGAAGGTCTCATTGATACCGCAGTCAAGACGGCCGAGACGGGTTACATTCAGCGACGTCTTGTCAAGGCTCTCGAAGACTTGAGTGCGCGCTACGATGGAACTGTGCGCAACTCACTGGGTGACGTCATTCAATTCTTGTACGGTGAAGATGGTCTCGATGCTATGTGCATTGAAAAACAGAGACTTGGCACCATCAAGATGTCTGATGCCGCCTTTGAGAACCAGTACCGCCTTGATCTTGCCAACCCTCCCGAGTGGTTCCGCAAGGACTACGAGTACGGCAATGAGCTGGCCGGTGACAAGGCATCCATGGAATTGCTGGACATGGAGTGGGATGCCTTGGTCGCCGACAGACGCCTTGTCCGTGACATCAACAAGAGCAAGATGGGCGAAGAGATGATGCAGCTTCCTCTCAATATCGGCCGTATCATTGAGAGCGCAAAGCGCGTCTTCAACATCCGCGAAACTGATCGCAGTAATCTTCGGCCGTCCGATGTCATTACCACGGTGCACAATTTCCTGGCCGGAATGACCATTGTGCGGGGCGCGGACCCTATTTCGCTGGAGGCCGATTATAATGCTACGATTCTGTTCAAGGCTCTCTTGCGCTCTCGTCTTGCTTTCAAAGAGATTGTGTACGTGCATCGCCTGAACAAGCTGGCCTTTGACCACGTCATCGGTGAGCTCCAAAATCGCTGGGACCGAGCCTTTGTTAGCCCCGGTGAAATGGTCGGTGTTCTTGCTGCCCAGTCTATCGGTGAACCTGCTACCCAAATGACGCTCAACACTTTCCATTTCGCTGGTGTGTCCTCCAAGAACGTAACTCTTGGTGTGCCGCGTCTTAAAGAAATTCTCAACTTGGCTAAGAACATCAAGACACCTGGCATGGCTGTCTACTTGGACACGACGCTGGGTACCCAGGAGCAGGCCAAGAAGCTCCGTAGTTTGGTCGAATATACCAACCTGCGCTCCGTCACAGCGGTCACGGAAATCCATTACGATCCCGATGTGCAGTCCACCACAATCCCCGAAGATGTGGACATGATTGAATCGTACTTTATGATTCCCGACGATGCCCAGGACACCATTCATCGGCAGTCGCGTTGGCTCCTCCGCATCACCCTGGACCGCCAGAAACTTTTGGACAAGGAAATCAAGATTGACGATGTCGCAGCCTGCATCAAGGAGCACTACGCCGCCGATTTGGCCATCATCTTCTCTGACAACAATGCCGATGAACAAGTCATTCGTATCCGCACCATCAGCCGGGATGATGGTAAGGATGAGGAACGCGACACGAGAATTGAAGACGATGTTATGCTCAAGCGTCTGGAGGCTCACTTGCTTGACACGATGACTCTGCGTGGTGTTCCTGGTGTCGAGAGGGCTTTCTTGACAAAGGGCACTCGCTTGGTTGAAGACAAGGACGGATCTGAATTGGCTCTCAAGGACGATCCGCGATGCACACAGTGGTACCTGGATACCAGCGGCTCAGCGCTTCGAGAGGTGCTTGCCGTTGATGGCGTTGATCCTAACAGAACTTACAGTAACGACCTGTACCAAATTACCGAGGTCTTTGGTGTCGAGGCGGTACGATCTGCGCTGGTGAAGGAATTGACAAACGTTTTGGCTTTTGACGGTTCATACGTCAATCATCGTCATATTGCCCTGCTTTGCGATATCATGACATACCGTGGCATTATTTCGGCTGTCACTCGTCACGGCATCAACCGTGCTGATACTGGTGCGCTCATGCGTTGTTCGTTCGAAGAGACTGTCGAAATTCTGCTCGAAGCTGCCGCCACCGGTGAACTTGACGACTGCCGTGGAATTTCCGAAAACGTCATGCTTGGCCAACTCGCGCCAATGGGCACCGGCAACTTTGATGTCTACCTGGATCCCAAGATGCTGGAGACTGTCATTTCTGACAACTCTCGCATGGGCCTTATGCCTGGCATGCCGACCAAGGAGGGCGAAGGCGAGGGCGCTGCCACACCCTACGACAGTGGCTCGCCAATGGGCGACTCTGGCTACCTCAGCATGGCTTCGCCTGCTGCTGGTAACTTTTCCCCTATCCAGGGAGCTGGCTCGGAAACACCTACTGGATTCAACACGGAATACGGTGGTGGTTTCGGTGCTAACGGTTCGATGAGCCCATACTCACGCGGCGCTACCAGTCCATTCAGCACGTCGCCCACGTCGCCGTTCAGCTCGGGCATGGGAGGCTACTCGCCATCATCGCCCAACACTGGCTACTCTCCGACGTCGCCCATGCTGGACGGTGGTGCTCGCTACGCCACTTCTCCATCCTTCAGCCCGTCATCGCCATCCTTTTCGCCAACGTCACCCATGCTGCGACCCACGAGCCCGGCCAGTCCCAACTACAGCCCGACGTCGCCCAGCTACTCGCCCACATCGCCCACATCGCCGCGACACTACTCACCTACGTCGCCGGCTCAGTTCAACTCACCGACATCTCCCAGCTACTCTCCAGCCAGTCCCAACTACAGTCCTGCGTCCCCCAACCTGCACGGAGGTGGTCCTACATCGCCTTCGTACTCACCTGCGTCGCCGTCGTGGTCACCGACTTCACCCGATGCCTACTCACCCACGAGCCCGAGCTTTGGACGCAGCCCCGGCCAGCAGCAGTCGCCCACGAGTCCGAGTTACTCTCCCACGTCGCCTCAGTTCTCTCCTCGCACGCCTGGTCCGTCGGGCTCTGGCGGAGGTTCTGGAACTGGCAACCAGTACTCGCCGAGCTCGCCGAATAACGAGTGATCTGACGCCCTGAACCATATATAAATCAACAAAAAAAAACCCCTACCCGCAAAAGGAGTCTTGTGTGTTTGTTTGGAAACGGAAAGAATTGTGGAGGAGACTGCATTTTTATATAGAACGAAACCCCCTTTGCATTAGAGAAAGCAGCATTTGAGTATTGGGGAGGAGACGGACTCTGAAGCGGAGACTGATGGCGTTGCACAAAAAAAAGACGGGAAAAGATATTTGTTTCCAATTTGTTTCCTTCGTTTTCTTCTTGCCCCTATAATTTTGAGTTTTTGTTTTGTACACTATGAGAGGGGAGGCCTGATAGCGAAGCAGAGGATGAAGATGAAAAACAAAGGAAAGAACACAGATATCTCAAAAACCCTTCTCCAGCTTGGCCGACCGAAAAAGTCGGGATGACACCGAGAGAACAATCAAGGAAAATCTGAAAGAAAAAAAAAAGAAACAAAATGGCATCAAATTGATTTGTTGGCGGAGTAAACCGTGCAGTTATCACGCAGAGGAGAAACCAGATTGGACCCTGAAGACCATCTCTTGCTTTTCATGATTATCTTTATCACGATTTTTGGTTATTTCGTATTTTCAGCAGCGGGTATATAGTGCATTTATGCCGCAGTTAGTGCTTTCACAATGGAATACGTGAATCATGAAACTTGATTGTCGTCTCGTCGACGTTGCATGTGAGATGCATTGCCGTATTCTGACCAGCTGTCACCAAGACGGTTGACAAGGAGCTTTGATGACTGCTTTACGTGTCTGTACATGACAGCCCTCTGCAGGGAAAAGGGAGCAACGATGTTTGGAAATGGCCGCGTTGGTTCTGTGCGAGCAAGAGTGGAGGAGGTGCGGCTTTTGCTCCGTTACGCGCTCGACAAGGTGTGCCGTCCACCACTCTACGGCATTTGGGAATCCAGTTGCCGTCTCGTGCCTCGTTGGCCACAGTCGGTTGGGGCCAGAGTTACGATCCATGGCCTGCTTGCAACGGTTCATCAATACGGGAACAGGCGAGATATCCGTAGGCTGAGCGCATGCAAGTTGCCTTGGGAGCGGGGGACGAACAGCATGAGCGTAGGAAAGCCTCTCCGTGAGCTCAACATGAGAGGGGGGGGGGGGACCTGGTTCCGCAAAGCCACCCAGAGCTGGAAGGATAGTGGCAAGAGAAAAAAGGCCACCGACGAGGGAGGCTGATGGCCGGCCCGGCTTCTCTTTGTCGTTTTTCGCTTACTTGGGGGGGGGATGCATACATCTCCGCCACAGAACCAGGCTGCCGGTGGCCCGTCCAGCCGTTGACGATGCCCGAGGAAAAGGCAGACATCCAACTAGTAGCAGAGGGGGCCCAAGGTCGCTCCTATCACGTCTCGCAAGCCACGGCCGCCCCTCTCGTGGGGAATGGAGTTGAAGGCGGGCGGGCTGGGATCCTCCCATCAAAGAAGGGCCTGGGCACGATTCGAAGCGACACGCCCCCTCCCTCCCCGCCTTTCCTCTCAACCCCAATACTTTAAACTACAAGCAAACAAGATTTCTTGCCAAAAGAAAAAAAAAACTAGCGAGCACATGGTGATTCATTATGACTTTTGTCATGTTGATCTGCGCTACTTTTATTGGTTACTTAAGCGAGAGTGTGGTAGTTTTGAAAGGGGGGGGGGGGGCCAAAAGTTGTCTGGCGTTGTCCATCACATGATGTCTAGTGGATGCATGGACGGGCAAACGGGAAGGAAGCGGGAGGCGGAGGCGGGAAGAGACGAGTGCAACGTGATGGGGACCATTGAGAAAAATGATGAAAAACAAAAAAGAGGATAGCTGTTGGAAAAGGGAAACATACAACACCGACGAGGCGGATTCTATGCCAAGCCACCATTCGCTGGCCTGCGTGTTGCGTGTTGCGTGGATAACGTAGGCGGGAAGAAGACCCCGGGCGGTTAACCCAACAAGGCCACTGGCTCGTTGGCGAGAAAAGGCACAAACTACAACACACCCTGCTACGTATTGGGAGGAAGGGGGGGGGGGGGAGGGGGCTTTTTCATATCAGTCTAGCAGAGTCGAGAGCCTCGTTCCCTACCCAATCGTTGAGCTGCCGCTAGAATTCGGGCGGTCGTAGGGAAAAAGACAAAAAATGCAATAGAGGGAGAGAGAGAGCTGTCAGTAGCACTAGCCTCGCGGGCACACACACGCCTCTGCGGTTTGGGGGGCGGCCTGCTTTGCTTGTTCCTGACCTGATCTACATAAAACCCGGGACCAGCAGCCTCGGGGGGGGGGGGGAGACCATGAGAATGGTGAACCAAGACTCAAAAGGCATTTTTTACCGAGCCCTGATAAATGCCAAACAAAAAAAAGACCCCTTTCTTTTTATACAGATTAGATAGGTATCCCGGCTTCAGCATATACACACACACACGCCCCCATCCTATACCATTTTGTTCTCTGCGGCCGCTCCATCATCTGCGGCTTGCCTCCTCTCGTTTCGACGACGGCCGTGTTAAGTCGACGAAAAAAAAAAAAAAAAAAAAAAAGGGCCACGACGCCGTTTCGGCAAAACCGCGCCAATGAAGAGCAAGCACTCTGCTGCAAGGAAAAAAAAAACCCAGTGCGCTGCTGTCTGGCCACTTGCCTTTTCTTCCAGATTGACTCTCTCTCTCTCTGTATGTGTGGAAGAAGGAGTCCCCCCCCCCCCCCCACCTGGTCGCATAACAGGCCTCAAGGCGAAAAGCCCACGCCCCGTTTCCCGGCCCCTGTGACGATGGCGAATGCATCCAGGCAAGCAACAGAAAGAAACACAATTTCCTCCTCTCTTGGCCTTGAACAGGTGAGCACGGCAGTGAGCCCGGGCCTGCCCTACTCACCACCACCGCCTCGTGTCACCCTCGATGTAGTCTCCAGAGGGCGGGGCGGGGGGCGGACCGGCAGCTGGGCCTGGGCTTGCTCTTCCCATCTCATGTACACGGGAGCCTGCATCGGTCGTGCAGCGATGATGACCTTGGTCTTGGTGCTAAATATTCTGTACCAGTTGGTTCTTGTCTGGCCGCCGCTCGGCGCGCCCGATAGACGTGCCCGCTGGGCAAACATGTTACACAACATCTAACTCTCTCTTTTTTTTCCCTGTCGGCAGTTGGAACAATAATTGGCCCCCAAAAAAACGGCACCAGGTCTCGACACGCTCAACGTTGAATTGGAACGTGTAGAGTGTAGAGCGAAGAAAAGAGTGACTCCTCACGTCTTACATGCCAGCTCGACACATCCCGCGGCGCACAGCGTCCGAGTTGGCAAACAAATACCTTCTCTCTGCATACAAGCTGCACACACGGTAGGCATCTCATTCAGCTCGTATTTATTCGAGCAGGCATGATAGGAGAAGCATCAGCATAGGTAGAGAAGAATAATTGCAATTGTATATCAAAGGATTGTGCTAGCTTGTCCCCGTCCGACTGTTGAAATCATTAGTTGCCCAGCGCCGATGCCGCCCCCCAACCAACTTGAGACTGCGCGCCCGGCTCAATGCACCTTCAATCTTGGTCGTTACCACCAAAGCCCGGATAAAAGAAGAGAAATAAAGAGTGAATAAAGGAAACCCCGCCACATCTGACGCGCAAAAGACAGAGACCACGTCAAGCGTGCTCTCCTTCAGAAAAGGAAAATGTGAAAAGTTAGGTGCCGTAAAGAAACTGGCCAAGCGAGAGAAGTGAATCAAAGGTTAACCGTCGCCACTCATTAATGCACTTGTAAAAAGGCGATGATCATGTTTGTTGCCGAATGGGGCATGCTCGCCGCGAGGCTGTCTATGCATGTGCTTCTTGTGTCGTCGTGTATTGGACTGGGACCGGGTTTCGCAGCTGCCAACAAGTTAGTGCATGTAAATCGACAAGCTCCGAGACATTGGACGAGATGGCTTACAAAAGGGCCGCTAATTCAACCGCACAGAGCTTAGGAGCTCTTGGGGCACTGAGGACGGCCACATGTGCCCTCCCATACCTGGGTGCCCTTGCTGATGACGGCAGAGCATCCGCAGGTAGGCTTCTGCTGAGTATCCTGAGAGGTGCATCCGCACAGAGTCCACTGCTGAGTAGTGATCCAAACACACATGTTGGCGGTGTTGCTGTTGCGGATCGAAGCTGACTTGTATATGAGGCTACCGAGGCAAGGTAGCTCCAGGAGTTGAGACTTGAGGCAGCTTTGCTGGGCAAGTAAAACTGTGTGTGGATGGAGAAGGGGTTGATAGTGACAAGGCAAAGTCCTTGAGGCTTGGAAAGAGGCCAGAGTATCTATGAGCTTGCAAGAGAAGGAGAGAGGATGAGGTTGGTGATGATTCTTTGCCAGAGCAGCAGGAGGACCGCCCTTAAATATGTGGCAATTGAGAAATGAACTTTGCTGTGAGAAGAATCTTGTGCTTGCTTGCCATACTATGACAAGTTGTACCGAGCCAACGCGACCACCTTGCTGCAGCTTATACAGGAAGCGGAAGTCGGGATGGCGGCCGGCGGTGGAGGATCTGACCAGTCTCGTTTGCGTCAATATTTTTCCACTTGCAGACCCCGGTCAGAAGGCGACGCCGTTGGGAGAGGAGCGTTAGTTGATTGCTTCTCTCGTCAATGTTTGCAACGTCCTTTGAGTTGAGCGCGGCCAAGCGTAGGGCTGGGGTTGCCGAGCGAGATGGTGGGGGCGTGTGCTTGCAGAGTACTCGAGATGCAGATGGGCGACGATGTTAGTCGGCTGGCTGGGTCGCTGGTTGGGTCGCTCTGGCAAGGATGCCAATGGTTCCTGTGCAGAAAAGAGACATGGAGGCACTGAATAGAGATATAAGAATCCGGATCAGGTAGGTGGGAGTCTCCTCGTTGGTAGCCTGCCCTAGTTACGTCAAAGTCGAGCATCACCCAACATTGTCCACCCCGGCTTGCTTGTACTCCTTGGCCGCTGTGGAGTGGAGAGGTGGCTGCGGATAGTGGGAAGAGGAAAAGGCAGGACGGAGAAAATCTAGGCAGGGCATGCCGGAGAGACGAAAAATCGAGAGAAAAGGCGGGAGGGAGCTGAAGCTGGTGTAGCTCGTCGACGGTAGTCCCCGCGTGGGACGCAGCGGGCAGAGATGACGGCTCGGCGCGGAGCAGATGAGCAGAGCCAACATCGCATGGCAGCCTCAGCCAAGTCGTCTACCCTCGCGCCCACACGCCCACACGCACGCACATCCGCCCACACGCATCCTCCACAGGGAGATACAGGCGCGAGCTGTGGTTGGCAGTGGGCGCAGGATTGTGCATGGAAAACGCCACGACGGAGAGCTGCACGAGTGGAGAGGGTGGGAGCGATTGAGCATCTAAGATTCGACGGACCTTGCCTGGGCGCGCTGCGTGACTTGATACTTACACACGCCCCTCCCGGTGTCTACCAGTAACTAGGTCCTGCGAACAGAGTCACCACGCCGCCTGGTTGGCCCGGGTCATGCTGGCCTGACTTTGCCTTGCTTGCCTGGCTCTAGTGGGCACTGGAGGAGATGCGTTGTGTAAGTTGGACCGGCGCCCGTCTGGCCGCCCCGTAATCCGGAGGCAGCAGCGGGCATCAGGCAATCTCTGGCTGGCTGGCGGCGACCCGCCAACGCCAAAAGTCGACATGGACGGGCAAACTATTGGCAAGTTTGCCCAGTAGAGGCATCTAGGTGAGCGTGAATTCGAGTGCGCAGACACTGAGCAGGGCCATGGGCAGACAACGTTGGCCCCCACAGCCGAAAGAAATGACGATTGCATGTAGAGCTGCTTGGCTTGAGCGCCGCCTGCGCCGGCTGACGAGATGGTCACCGATGTTCTGAAAAGGTAGGCATGGAGTTTGCGTGGCTGGGCTGCATCGAACCAGTGGGCTGGGGTATTGTCACAGAATAGGCAGCCCGAGTGCGTCATTGGCGACAAGCGAGGACGCTGCTGTGACGTCCCGGCCTCAACAAGCGCCTCGAGGAGAGCTGTGAGTGGTAGAGACGAAGCGAGAGCAGCACACCCCCCTCCTCTGGGCGGGCTGAGGCGAGGCGTCGACTAACGGCAGCGACGAACCAACATGTGGCGTTGAGAATGTTACGATGCAGATTGCCTCTGTCGAATACTCGAATTTCTTAATGAGACGGGCGCGGTCATTTTCAAACTCGGCCAAGACAGTTTCCTGATGTTGAGCTAGAAAGCAACAGCCGAAGGCACGCAACATGGCGCGGCGGGAGAATATACGACAGCCATGCGCGGACCGAAGCAGGGCCAGACACGAGCTAGGATATGTTCATGTACCAGTCACTGCACGAGAATAGCAGTGGTGATGAAATAATCCCACGCATAATGGGCGAATCCGGTGCTCTCTGGCGTGGAGGCTGCCGGTGCGTGCTGTGACCCGAGAACGACTGACACCATGGCTTTGGTTAGTGGACGCGCCGTTTGGCTGGCGTGAGGCCATGCCCCTGGCGCCTCATCTTTTTCCATCCATCACACAGCCGGCCGAGCTCTTCTGCAGTCCGTCCAATCTGGACAGATTTTGAAGATGTGGTGTGCAAGTGACGTGCGTTTGTAAAATTGACGGGCCGGCAGCTCACGCCTCGCGGACCTGGCTGGCCGTGGCGGCTGTCAGAGGCACCAACCTACCTACCTAGGGGGAGGGGCCTGTTTTTGGACATGGCTAAATTACAGTGTAGACCTTAACATGTGTTCCTCCCGTCTAGCCAGCCTGTCAGAGCACCAGACACGTTGTAGAAAAAACATGGATGTTTTCTGAGACGGCTAGGTACCCTGACAGGCTGACTAGACGGGACGAATACATATTAGAGCCTACACTGTAATTTAGCCATATCCAGAAATACCCCCCTCGCGCGTAGGTACCTACTAATAAGGTACTTGCCTGGGTCCGCACCCGCTGGCTTTCCACGCTGCTGCCTGGCAATTATACTGTGCACTTATTCCACTTTATGGCAGAGTTCTTGACCCTTTTTTCAATTTCCTCGTCATGTCCTGATCATAAACATTCGCCCAATGCGTGCCGGCTCGGACTGGAGTGCTGATGCGACCTGCCAACCATCAGCACCGCTAAAATCCTGCTAGAACCAGGTCGCCTCCACTGTAGTACAAGCTAGCCGCAGAACCCTACAGCCGGAATGCCGCCATTGAACGAGGAGGCAGATGCTAGCCAGCGGGGTGAGAAAACAGACCGCCGACAGTTAATAGAGCTCACTTTTTATAACCGCAGATATTACGTTATAATTGAGGTGTCTTTATAAAACTAAGGTCCTAGATGTAAAATAGAGTAAAGAATATTATAGTATTTATTTTACGTTTTAAAATAATTATTAGGACCTAAGACTAGCCGCTTCTCCGCGTTGCGCAAGGAATAGTACCGGCGGTCTGTTTTGTCACCCCCTTGCTAGCCTAATCACTGCAAGCACTCGCTAAATCCGCCAAACCCGCTGAAGCCACCGAGCACATTGCGATTCCGGCCAAATCGCTTCCGAACCTGCCTCCAACATGACTTATCAACTGCTTGCCGCATCACGTCTCGTCATGCCTACCTATAAGCACTGTGCGTTATCTAACCTGCCAGAGTCTCTACCAGCTTCCCTGCCATACATCCAACAGTGCGGTAAACGTCACGAACCAGACTCAACAAGCAGCGACCTCCTCGTGTCGACGCCACATGGCAGCCAATTTTTTACGGCCCCCGAAAGGCGTCAACCGCCCCCATCACTTGAATCCCTTTGTCGAATTTGGGCTTGCCCCTTGCGCATGAACGGGGGTCACCCTGGCCTCTTCCGGGTGCCATGCTTTCTCGAGTCGCCCAATTAGTAGCCTCGTCAACGCGCACCTTTTCTTTCGCCAAATTGGCCGAATCCTTTTCGGCATGCCGGCAGGACTAGCTTTCCATCTTTGACCTCTAATCTACGCTCCTAAGCCGTCGGCCTTTTCGTACTGCAGCTCATTACCCAGACCCGTTGAGCTCAGGATCGTCCCGCTGACGTGCTCATGCGACCCAACATGCGGGCATGAGGCGTGGCAACCGCATCGCATGCTTTGCCGCGCATTTCTGTGAAGAATGTGTACTGGACGTCTGTGCTCCCCTTTTCATAGTAACAGCGGCGGCAACAGCGGCGACGGGCAGTGCAGCCAGCCATGCGCATCCGAGCTGCTCGCCTTGTCACTCCACTGGCCGGCTACTTTGGCGCCGCTCGTACAATGGCGGCCCAGCACCGCAGCCCTGGTACAGTTTTGCAACGTCAAGTGACTCCTTGCCCTAGCTCACGGATTTCCTGTTCCCGCATGCATGTGCCGTCCGAAAGCGGCTTCTTATTGGGTGCAACTACATCCCGTCGACATTGCCAGGTTACATTGGCCGTTTGGCTCGGAAATACACACTAGCACAGTCCGGACATCTTGTTCCTACGCACTGGAACAGATTCTCGGCAAGAATCCGAGCTCGACTCACTGGTGAAGAGCAGTCTATGCAGCAATGCTATGCTACTGGTCAGCAATCTGAACACATTCTTCCTTTACTCGACAGAGTCGCAAGACTCGACCCCAGTCGACCCCGGAGATGCAAGCCTCGCGCTCAATCACACGGCTCACAACTGGACTTGGATTCCTGGTGGCGTTCTTAGACTGTTTTTGTAGAAACGGCGCCGACAGTCACTGCCAACCGCGCCTGTGCCTGCTCATTCACGTGGCGGCACAGTTGAAGGTCATTCTGCTGGGCAACTTTGCAACAGCTTGGCCGACACGAGGCCACATCGTTTAGCAAGTCAGCTCTGGCCGCACTGCAAGCTTGATTCTTGAGTTGTGAATTCAGTATGGAATAAAGCAACAGGAAGACGCCCAAGTGGCTAAAAGTGCAACTAACAACGCTGATTTAGCATCCGTAGCCTTGCCCATTGTCATGGACCAACCCATGAAACAGTCAACCAATCACTCTTGGACGTAAGCGCCGAAATTGCTGGCTCAGGCAATCTCCCCACCAGGACCTTGCAGGGCTCAGCTTAATGACTAGGGTAAATTACGAGCACAACCCAAACCTCTGGAAGCCAGCGTTGTGTTCTTGGCAGTGGAGAACCGAGACCTGCATGTGGTCAAGATATGTCGGCATTCACTGGATGGCCGACAGTCAAGCAGGTTGGCCACCCCACGGGGCGGCTGAAAGTACAAGTGACGGCGTATACTTTGTCACTCAAGCGACTTGTCGGCTCGAGACGACATCGAATGATGAATCACGAGCGGCATCTCCTTGCACTAAAATGGCGGAAAAGACGGTGTGGAGGGTGCGCCATCTGCATCTCGCCAACTCAATCACCAACAACACTACGATGGGGGACCGATGGAGGCCGTTGCATCTTGTCCGGTGAAAGCCGCATCGACATCCTGCTCAGAGGATGAGCGCACGTTGGAGGAAATGTCCGAGAGCCTGCCATTGAGTGTGATCAGCTGGCCCGTGATGTCTTGCTGGTGATGCAGGGTTTGACATGCGCAAGCTGATTCGCCAAGGTCGATGCTGCACATGCCAAGAGCGACGAGCAAATGACCTGCTGCATCTGGAAGCATTTCGAAATGTATTCACTAATGGCGCCGAGTTGAGCATGGTTCCCGGCGTGGGTGTCAACGCCACTTGCTGTTCTCGACGTTGGCCCACGACGGGACCGGGCCGCTCGTGTGGCTCCAGCCTTGTCCAATGGACTTTCCAGCGAGCCATTCTTAGGGACTACCTGGCTACGCGCACCTGCTCATCTGAAATGAGTCTTTACGTTGTTGAAGATTTTAGCAGTAACATGCAATGCTGCCGGAAGATGCTCGATATGAAGTCGACTAGAGCATGCACTGTAAGTCGCGAGCGCCCAAAGCTCACACTATGGCAAGTTTGGCTCTAACAAAGTTTAGTTGCTACACGAGCCCGGCTTGAAGTCGCCACGTCGGAACGAGGCGCACGCGTCGGCAACGAACGGATGGGAAAGCATGAGGAGGTGCTGTTCAGCATCCCTATTGTTCCGGACGCGGGGTAACCTACACAGTCGGCATGCCAATATGGGAGCCCCGCGATATATATATCAGCGGCCAAAGATGCGGGCTGCGTATGGTTTGCACGACGGCGCTGCTGCTGGTGGTACAATGGTGAATGTACGCCAGGCAACGAACCACAAGCACAACAAGTGCTCAGCCCAAGATGGACGCTCAGAATCGCACATGCTCGTGCGTTCCGGTTCAGCCATGGCGAGTAACCGACATGCCTACACGTCCTCGACTATGACGCTCTCTACCGCAAGTGGAGCACATCTTGTGGAGAGGCAGCTCGGCAGTCGGAGGGAAGCGTTGCATCGACCAGCAGAAAGCGTTTGCACCCGAACCTGTCGAAAGTCCATCTAATCCGATGGGGGCCCTGGCGTTATCCGTGGGATTCCGGTCTTGTGGGAGATGCCACTGGACAGACGGCCCTTGCACGTCATGGACATTAGAAAAGACGGCAAACCGCAAAGCGGGCAGGAAAAGATGGGGTGCGCAAGCCAATGGCTGTCTGTCGGCGGACAGCACGTGTATCATGGGCTTTTTTTTTCATGTGCCGGCACATGGCGCTGCTTGAGCCGTCGCCGCCCGCGATTGGCGTGAAATGGCGAGCTTTTCCTTGTGAACCGTCAAGAATGGCCACGCATGCAGTGAGCAGCCAGGGCCGCCACGGGGTTTGACAGCACAGAGTTTTTTTTTTTCCTGCCCGGCATCTGTCTGGAACCCCAGGCTTTTTTTGTTAGCGTCAGTATAGTGCACACTGTGCTTGTGGACTGTGAGCGCTTCCCCAAGTCGCGACGCATGTCTGTCATATGGTCAGCATCCCTAGTAATTGTCGACACGGGGTGGCACGGCCCTTGCTAATGCCATGTCGTGGCTGACGCAGCCGAGAGAAAAACACTAATTCCACCACACCTCTATGGTTTCATCCATGTCAACTGGTATTTGTGGATGGGAGAGTGAACCTTGTGTGACCGGAGCCAGCATAAAAGGACCTGCATGGCCCGCCTCTTCTTCCAACGGCCATTCTTTTTCTGTTCTAGACTCTAGCCTCGATAAAGACTTCTGTCTTTTTTATCCTGATACCCAAGCTTTTACCTTTGTTTTATTCCCTTGCATCGGCATATCCTCCACAACCAGTCTTCTATAAAAGACTCTTGCACCGTCATCTCTTGCCCGGCTCTACAACTCCATACAACTCTACACACCACGCAACAACATACACCATGTCTTCCAGCAGCCAGAACCAGTTCCTCACCCTCTCTCCCGAGATCCGCCCCGCGACCACAACCACCACCACACAGCAGTTCCTCTCCCTCGCGCCGGCCGTCTCGGCCTCGCACCCACGCGCCCAGCGCAACCGCGCCGACAGCGACGTCACCACCACCTCTTCCCTCTCCGGCGGCAGCAGCCCGACGCTCGCCGCCGCCACCACCACCGCCGTGCCCGTCTCCAACACGCGCGTGCTCAAGCTCAGCCCCGTGCACTGGGGCGCGCACGAGGAGGAGCACCAGGGCGACTACCACGACGTCCCTCAGTCTGCTTGAGCAAAAAGGGGGGCCGCGAGGGGGCTGCCAAGATTTGTGCCGGAAGCCCTGGAGACTTGGACTTGGGGGTTACTGGAAAAATGCGCCGCAGCTGAACAAGACGCCCTCCCCCCCGTTCTTGGTAAAACATGCTTGGTCGCGAAACAACCTTAAACCCATGGTTGTTATCTGAGACACTACTTCACAGAGCGGGCAGGGCGGGGTGCGAGAGGAGAAGCTGGGGAAAAGAGAAAAGAGTTGAATTATGCATCAGAAGCACTATTGTTTTTCTCTTGTTTTTCTTTGTTTTTTTTATATCATAATGTCATGTTCTATGGGAAATTGCTTCATGCACAAGAAATGCATCATACCCAATGCATACGGTATCCTGGCACGGCTGTCGACTAGAAACTGAAATGAAAAGATATTCTTCAAAATCAATCTACATGAAAACTATCCAAAACAATATGCCCAGAAATGACTCGTATACAATTTTAACAAAACCATCTCAACAATCATGGTCCACTTCTGTTGAGTACTCGCCCTCGCAGCACATCTCGCACAGTCGGTAGGGTCGTACCGAAGCCACGGGGCCGTCTGACAGGATCCCAGGCCATGACGGCCCCCCCTGCCATGCTTATCTCTTTTTGAGCACACTGGCGTTACAGATTTCGGGGTCGCTTCTAGATGCCCGCACACCATGTGACCTGTCTTCTTGGCGCCATTTCTTTTTCTCATATTCCCTCAGTGCGCAGCTCATGTTCCTCGACAGAAGCGGTGTAAGAATGTCTGCAGAGAACCTGTCATGTTGTGCGGGCTGGGGAGGACGGATTCGCATTGCACGCAACAGGGAACAAAAAGCTGGCAGTGATCAGATACCGCCCGTCTCTCCAAAAATTGCCGCCCTGGCCCCTCTTAGAGTTACATGGCTTAGATCGCCAAGGTAGATGGCTGATTCCGCCACCGAGGCGGTAGCGTCTGCACCTCTCCGGCTTTAGTCAGACTCTGCCCGGTCCGAAGCCCTGCGTCGTGCAATGATATAACCAGCATGATTTGGCATTCCTCAAACAAGGCCAAGAAATAAAGGTGTTTGCAGAATGGGCCATCCGAATCCAGTGTAATGGTGTCATCCCACAAACGTGCCAGTCAACGCGCATCCGCTTACCTGGTCTGAGCGCAGATCTGACGAGATTGGTCTCGTCGGACGGCAGTATGCGTGCCACCCCTGCCACGCGTGCGTAAGCTTCTTCTTGTCTCATCCTTGTTTGCCTCCCAGCAGCTATTGGCCCCTTTTCCGTGGAACAATCTATTACTCTCCGCCGATTACTCTGGGCCTTTCCGGCACAACCGATTCAGGCTTGCCAAGATGACCCAGCCAACCCAGCTGTGCCAGCGCAGCCAGACTTGGCAAACCGGGATTCGCAAGTGAGACATGCACTTGCCTCACTGATAAGCCCGTCACACACGGTGCACAGGCACGGATACTCGTGCCTTGATAATACGTGGTAGCCCAGGCAGATAGTCAAGCCGCCACATATTTCCCTCGCACTGTGCAACATGACATCCTTTATGCCTCCTCAAAACAGACGCGGGATAAGCAAGAGTGACGTAGGTAGTTGAACACGCCTCGAGCGTCTCTATGCCCGACCGAGATAAGGTGCGGTCTCCGGCCGTGGAGCTGCCGTCTTGACTCCTTCAGGATCCAGGACTTCCCGAATGATAGCCCGCCAGTCAACTGTGGCTGTAGAAGGGCCTTTTCCACCTTGATCACAGTTCAAGTCTCTGCCGTGGTACTTGCACCAAGCCGGTGGGTGTCTTTTTGATAAAAATAGTCGTGACGTTTCGAGATCTGGATCTGCCAAAACCTGGAAGAAGCCCCTGAGTGGAGGCTTTGTGAAAATGACGGCATCTCCTTCTGAAGAACGACCTGATACATTGCGGGTTGCCGTCGAAAAAAAGTTCCTGGGTCTGACGTCAGGGTGTTGATACAGCAGTGTGATGCTTAAAGAAGCAAGATTTCCGGCGAGGATCATGTCTGAAAGCATCGGCGTAACAATTTGGTCGATCCATCCACGGTGTCGTCCCACCTCAAGCGCAAAGGTACGTATGCGTCGCCGCGCCGAGGGTGTAACAAAGAGCTGCAGCTTACCCATCTCTCGCCTCTCCTCAGCAGCCAGAGAGTCTGGCACATCGGTCGGGTCTTCAAAGAGAGATGGATCTGTACGCGCCCGTCCAGAAGCATCACTGTGATAGTATGTCTGCAGCAACTTGGCCTGAGGTGCGCCATGCCTTCCGGATACTATGGACATTTTGAAAGTATTCAAGCCGTAGAGCATCGGGCAAGCGATTGCGTGCAACTGTGGATGCACGAGGAGAACCAATCTTGCCACCTCCAGCTGGTCACTAAGCTCTCCATGATTTGAACACGGACACAACTCGATGACGGTATCGAATCTAAACAGCGGAGCTAAGATGAGAGCCAGGATATCGACGGGCAAGTCGAGCAAATTCATGGGCTGGCGCTGTGCCATGATTGACGCGCGACGACTGAGCGAGTGAGCCGGGGCTTACCAAACAAGGCTGTGCTGTGCTGAACAGCCATCGTTTGCATCCAAAACAGAAGCCTGTCAAGGATTGAAAGGCTTCTACTGTTACTGCGCAAAACTGTTGGACAATCTGCGTGCAGTAGAGACGCTGATGCAGGAGCAGAGTTCTTCTGTCACAGCGGGGGTCGCTCACTATTAGGTACTGGTGTCTACACTACAAAGGCTTGTCCCGCAACGCTACCCCGCGAACATCCATGACATCCACGATATTAATACCATGCAGATATTATGCAGCCGAAAATCATGCCTTGATTGAATCTGAACAAATAAAATTCGTATTTGGCCATTCTACCGAGTCTATCAATAATTCACAGGTCATGTTGCGTTTCATGGCTCGTCATCAGGCTCGCCGGCTCAAGCACTTTGGGCTTCCAGTGCCTTTAAACGACGCCAGCATAGACAATCTGTCCATCGCAGATATGAAGATGCAGAATTTTTTTTCTTTTTGCTTGCTTCTCATGTCTCCCGGGTCAATCTTCACCCACTCCCTGTTGAAAGTTTTCGTTATATAAATGACATTTTGGTAACCCGACGGCAAGACGTGGCATAAGTGCCATCGAAAGATTTTCCTTGAACACCTGGTCCGTTTCAGCGCTTCATACAGAAAAACAGCCCTGCTCTCCCCAGCATTCAATAAACATCATTGGCGGCTTATCAACGGTGCCACCAATGGGTTGACTTGGGCGAAGCATTTATCGGGAGGTCATGGCCTTGGTGACAAGGCGCTTGAGGGTGAGCTCCTGCTTCTTGAGCTCGTCGGCAGAGGACTCGTTGAGCTCAAGAGCGGCCATGGCATCGCTGATGGCGCCCTCAATCTTCTCCTTCTGGCCACGCTTCATCTTGAGGGACAGAGTCTGGTCGGAGACAATCTCCTCAACACGGCCAATGTAGGACTCGAGCTGCTGCTTGGCCTCGAAGCGCTTGCTAAAAGCCTCGTCGTTGCTCTTGAAAGCCTCGGCGTCGCTGACCATCTTCTCAATCTCGGCGGTGGAGAGCTTGCCGACAGAGTTGCTGATGGTAATGTTGGCGCTGCGGCCAGAGGTCTTCTCAGTGGCAGTGACCTTTAGAATACCGTTGACATCGACCTCGAAGACACACTCGAGAACGGCCTCGCCGGCGCGCATGGGAGGGATGGGAGCAAGGGTGAATTCACCGAGAGAAGTGTTGTCCTCGCAGTTGACACGCTCGCCCTGTAAGAAATGGTTAGCTCATGCGGTTTGAAATGGAGGGCAGAAAGATTCTAACCTGATACACTGGGAATTGAACTGTCTGCTGGTTGTCGGCAACAGTAGTGAAGGTCCTGTACAGAGGATGTTAGTTCTATTGTCGTGTTTGCATGGTGAGGCTTTGTAGATGTCTGTGGGGAACAACTGCCCGACGAAAAAATGCCTGTGAAGAACAAGATGAAAAACAATAAAAATAGTGCAATCGAGAAAAACAAGACCAGTAGAAAAAACAATAGAGATAATGAAAATGGGAGAAACAAAAGCAGTAGGAGGAATAACCCCACTAAAAAGGATGAGAAAAACAAGCGCGATACGCAAGAGCACAACCGAGGTAACGAAAAAAAAACCATGTCGCATTTGCGTAGGTGATTTGAATCAGTCGCAGCACATCAACCATATAGTGAAGAGTAACGAGAATGTGCTGACTTGCTTGGATAATGGTCGAACGAGGCCTTGAAGTTGAAAAAGCAGTTGTGGAAAAATGGGTGTTGCTCGGGTGTAAATCTGAGCTGACTCCACACCACACTTGTGGCATGAAACTGCATCACCACATTGCCAAAAAAAACCAGAAAATTGAGGGAAAGTAAATAGACATCAAAATTTGAAAAAGGACCTATCTTCTTGATTGTTGGGCAGGTGGTCCCTCGCGGAACTACGGGAGCGAAGATGTTGCCCTCCATGGCGACACCGAGAGAAAGGGGAACAACATCGAGAAGCAAAAGATCCGCGGCTTCCGATTCGTTTGCTTTTCCAGTCAAGATTGCTGCTTGAACACCAGCGCCGTGCGCGACGGCCTCATCGGGGTTGATGCTCTTCTCGAGCTTCTTGCCGCCGAAAAACTCAGAAAGGAGCTTCTGAATCTTGGGAATACGGGTGGAGCCACCGACCAGGACGATCTCGTCAACCTTGGACTTGTCGAGGCCAGAGTCCTTGATGACCTGAGCGACGGGCTCAATGGTGCCGGCGAAAGCCTTGGCGTTAAGCTCCTCGAAGCGGGCACGGGTGATGGTGGTGGTGAAGTCGGCACCGTCGAAGAGAGAGTCAATCTCGATGGTGGCCTGGGCACCGGAAGAAAGGGTACGCTTGGCACGCTCGCAAGCAGTACGGAGACGACGCAGAGCACGGGGGTCGTTGCTCAGATCCTTCTTGGACTTGCGCTGGAAGTCCTTCTTGCAGTGTTCAAGCAGGTTGGTGTCAAAATCCTGACCACCAAGATGGGTGTCACCAGCGGTAGCCTTGACGGTAAAGACACCACCCTGGATGTTCAAAAGAGAGACATCGAAAGTACCACCACCGAGATCGTAGATGAGAACGTTGCGCTCCTTCTCAGACTTGCCAGCACCGAGACCATAGGCAATGGCGGCGGCGGTAGGCTCGTTGATGATACGGAGGACGTTGAGGCCAGAAATGGCACCGGCGTCCTTGGTAGCCTGACGCTGGTTGTCGTTGAAGTAGGCGGGGACAGTGATGACAGCCTTCTCAACCTTCTTGCCAAGCTTGGTCTCGGCAATCTCCTTCATCTGTGGTGGGTGTTAGTTGGCCATTGCCTCATGGGAGCCGAGGTTGAGATGGAAATGTACCTTGAGGAGGACCATGGAGGAAATCTCCTGGGCAGAGAAGGACTTCTTCTCGCCGAGGTAGTCGACCTCAATCTTGGGGGTGCCGGCATCGTCAAGGACCTTGAAGGGCCAAGACTCAATGTCCTTCTTGACGGTAGGGTCATCGAAGCGGCGACCAATCAGACGCCTGAAAAAGGAAAATATCAGCAATTTGCATGATTAGAGATATGAGCCGAGGCGTAAAAACTCACTTGGCATCGAAAACGGTGTTGCGGGGGTTCATGGCAGCATTGTTCTTGGCGGCCTCACCGATCAGACGCTCCTTGTCGGTGAAGGAGACGAAAGAAGGAGTGGTGAAGGAGCCCTGCTCGTTGGCAATGATTTCGATATTGTTACCCTCATAGACGGCAACGCAAGAGTAAGTGGTACCTATGGGGTGAGAATTAATACACGAGTGCAGCGGTTGAGAATTCGCTCATGCTCGTCTCTGTGTTTTGCGGTTGAGGCGGCCGGCGAAGAATAAAAATTATACGCTGCCGGGCGGCGCAGATTTTTTGCGCTCTCCAATCGGCGGCCCCAACGCACAAAAAACCGAGCAGCAGCAATATTGCAGGCGGCGGCACAAAAGAATGTACATACCCAGATCGATACCAATGGCACCGTCGTAAACTTCGTCCGCCATTTTGGATATTGTGTATGATATGCCCGTCTTTAAGTCGTGAGAGGGATGGAGGATGCAAGAGGAAGAGGAGCCTTGAGAAGAGAGACGTGGGGTTACGGTGAAAGAAATTCGGCAGCGCACCACCAAAATTTTCGTGCAGGGCCTCGACAATAATTTTCGGGGCTCTTTTTTTTTCCTCTCTTCTCGCCTTTGCCGTTCGGCGGCGGGCGGGCGAGAGAAAAGCGGAACTCCAAAGATAGTTGGCCAGCAACAGAAGTCGCGCTAGGCGATTTTAAGAATAGCTCACTCGCCTGAATTTTCTGCCCACACACAGTATCTTATCGATTAAGATGTCTGCGCTTATTCGTGCAATTCCGTCTTGTGGGCTTCACGATGGCCGCAGTGGTGGTAGTTTGATAAACTGACCACCAGTAGCCTGAATGCCCGATATTAGACCGTTGCTGCAAGTGGCGGTAGCTGTGGCCCATCAAGACTTTAGAGCTCTGGTGCGATTTATGTCTCTCCTGACGTTTTTATTCTATTTCCAACGATTTCAAGTCTTGCTTGCGTTGCAGCCCGGCGCGTTAGTTACACCACCAACCTTCACGCATTAGACTCGAGGACCGCCCTTTAGAATGCGGATTTCGTCTACTGCGGCTAGCCTACTTGCATCGATCCCTCGCGCCCTGCTTGACCTCCGACCCAACGTCCTGGTCTCACAAGCGATGGTAGAGGTGAGAGGCCTGAAATTCCCTATGCCTTTCTTGATTTGAGACCCAGCGCCTTGGCCTCCTCGGCAACCGTCGCTGCAATGCTAGACTTGAGATCCGCCCCCCTTGGCTTCCATCCCAGGTACTTTTCAGCCCGCTGTGGAACTCCCTTGGAGTTTCTGGCAAAGCTCGGTGCAGAGGAGCCCGCGACGCCCTCGGCCTCCTTCAGAGTCACAGTCTTGGTTTTGGTCCCGGGCTTATATCCCTGCTCAGACACCTCGTCCGCAATCCACTGCGACGCGTCCGACCATCGATGCACGCCGTTGGACGCAAAAAAGTAGCCGTGCAATCCAAAAATCTCTGGGTTCCTGCTCTTGCTTACGTCCTGGGTGGCATCCAGAACCTTGACAAACAAATCGGCCAGGTCGTCAATGTGCACATTGTCCCACTCCGTCTCGCCCTTGCCGATGACCGGTGCATAGCCTGCTTTGAGGGTGGCCTTGGCTAGAGAAGGTATCTGCCTGCTGCGTGTGTTGACAAGCCCCGATCCCTCGCCGTAGATTGTAGGCGGGCAGATAATGGCAACCTTGACGGCGTCTGAAGTGGTTTCCTGGACCAGGATATCGACATTTCGGTGGTGCGCATAGTCAGGCAGAGTGACCAGACGCTTGACATCGTCAATATCGTGGTAGGTCTGTTCTGGCAGCGGCGGTTCGCCTTCGCGGTCATGCTTTTGGTCGTACCAAGTCAGAATCGAGGTGCCACAAAGATGAATCCAATAGCCTGGCTCCTCCGGAGAATGGCCTTGTTCCAGACCCATAGCAATGGCCGTGGCTCCGGGAACATTGTCCGAAGAGTCGGCCGTGTCTACGACTTGTCAGTCGTACACTTCTTCTCCGAGGTGAAACTCACGAATCACAACATCGGTCTTGGCAACCGCATCCATCAAAGTCTCAGAGTCTTCCAGCGCGCCATAGACAAAGTTGACCTTGGGGAATTTGGCCTTGATTGGCTTGGCTCGTTCTTCGTTTCGCACAAAAAGGGTGTACACGTAGTCGGGGTGAGCTCTGTAAACATAGTCGAGGACAGTGCCGCCAATGTAGCCTGTTGGCTCACAACGTCAGCGTATTGCTTGCCACCAGTATTGACATCTCGGAGCGTCATAGCCCCGCCATACCTGTTGCGCCGGTTCTAGGTTAAGGCTTTTGTCAGCTGAGGGCAGATGTGGCAGGCTGCTGAGCCTTTCTTACAAGAAAACCTTGACAGTCATGATGGCTGCAGTGTATGAATGGGTTTTTTATTTGGTCAGAGGATTGAGATGCTGGAAATGATTCTTTGGATGAGGCGATTTGAACCAGCCTTAGAGATCATATTCGTCATAGTGGTGTGGGGGCTTTGAGCGTCCCAACAGCTAGTCCACCACCTAACTTAGCTCGAAGCTACAGTATCCGTACACGCCATAATAATAAGGACCAACCAGAAAGCGCAAAGTCGGCCACAATCCGATTACATGCACTATTTACCATTTCGTGGCGGCATCCAATTCGGCCAACTTCGGCTTCAATTGTGCTTTGAGGGGCTGGCTGTATTTCAATGCCATTTCAGCTCAGCTAATCCTTGTAGTGTCGAGAGTAGTTTCTTGCATTGCGGTAACATTGTTGCCTCTCATTCACTTGGGCAAGAGTGAATGCACCATGCGCTACCCCGCACCTCCTAGGAACCTATAAAATGATTCTCTGCTTCCCACTGCCCGCTTGAACAATTTTCAATCTTTTTCAAATCCATTCCGTAGAAGCAATACAATCACCATCGTTTTACCCAAACCCATAACCATGCCCAACGGTTACGAGTACAAGAGCTCCGGCACTAACAGCCAGGTATGGCAGCTTGACATCTGATCGCTCCGCGGACCATGCCGACTAAACTTTCGTGATCTTCTAAGGGCAACCACTACTGCGCTCGTGACTACGGTTCCGGCGCCGCCAATGACAACTCGTACCATTATTCCAACAGGTGAGAGCCGCGCCGGCCAACTGCCATAACCCGGCACTAACAAGCCCGAATTAGTGATGGCTCTTAATACTATTCCAATCCCAACGGAAGCACGTACCACAACGACGGCCAGGGTAAAGCCACTTATACCAGCCCTTCTGGCTCGACTTCTACTTCCAGCAAGAAGTAAAGGGCTCTGCGAAGCTTTTTCCCGACATGCTCACATTCATTACCCCATGACACCAGTGGGGGTACTGTATTCTAGCCTCGATCGAGCGCGGACGATACGGCGTGCAGAGTTATGAAGATGTTTATGGTACTATTAATGCAGTTGACTGATGATTATTCCTTTCTCAAACAGCGCCCTTACTCAACAAACTTGAGCTCGACGTACTTTTCGCTAATCTTGTCGCCGACAGTTACGCTGGCGCCGTACACCTTGGTGGCGATACCCCCAGTAACACCGTAGGCGCCAAAGATGGCAGCACGCAGACCGAACTTGCCTTTGCTACCCCAATCCCAATCTGCAATAGTGATGTTTCTTGTAAAAGGTGCAGCAGGCACGTTACCGTCTAGACGTGTTGAGGGTTAGCTAGCCCAGTGGGTCAGGCTGCAGTGAACTTACCCTGGAGGAAGATTGATGACACCGGTGTGCCAATGATTATATTTGAGTCTTTGGGGCTAGCGCCCAGACCAAATGTAATGCTTGTCTCGTATGTGCTGGACTGGTCAATGTTGTTGATGAGCTTCACGGGGATCGTCTTGCCAATGGCAATGCTTTGCGGGACTTGGATGGAGGCGATGGATGCAGCAGCGCCAGCGGCACAGGCAAAGCCAGCAACACCAACAGAGAATTTCATTTCGGCAAATATTACCAGACAGTGACAAAGTATCTTGGTTGATATATCAGGATACAGAAAAGCATAACGACCAAAAAAAAAGCTCCCGTCGCAGGGCTGCTTCTGTCTTTTTATATCCGAAGCATTCTGTCGGGTGGATCGTGCCAGTAGGTGGCAGCGCCATTATAAGCGGTGGAATACGCATGTTCCTGCGGCTTTTCTCAAAATAGGAAAGCTGCAGCTGACCCAGAGGCCAATCAGCTTGAACATCGGACACAAAGCATGATTTGTGTCCGAGTGTCTACACCGTAGCTGGCAGGCCCCTTTGTAAAGTATGGGCCATGCGTCGGCAACCTCCTGTGTGGGCAACGCCGGCAATCGGGCTGGCCTTGATGTAGTTATCAGCATCAGCCGGATGGAAACAGCCCAGCTGAATAAGTCCCCGAGAATTTAAGACAAACTTTTGATACAAAGTGTCAGTTTTGCGCTACATAAAATTCCGCTGAACAATTAGTCGACAACACGGTCGCCCAAGTCTCCTCGCGTGGCCTCGCGTCAGATGATGCTATACAACATTCTACAACAAATCTGGTCAACCAAATGAAAAAAAAAAAAAACCCCGCATTTCATCTACAGCCCAATGGAAAAGTAAACCGACAGAATAATGACCAAGGCCATGTACGCCACGAGCTCCACAAAGAGCAATCGCTTCAGGATTGTTCTCTGCCGAACAGTAAAGTGCACCATCTCGCCGTGCGTGTACCAGGTAATGGTCGAGTTGAACGCGCCACATAGAGCAAGGATGCCAGCAACAGGAAATACCACACTCAAAAGAGCGACGGATATGAAAACAGACGCTAGACGCTTCTCACAATCTTGAGCATATCGCCTGCGATGAAGGATATCGGCCCGTGCAGACGCCATGAGGCGCGTCTCGGACGCGGTAAAGAGGGATTGCTCGAGCTGTAGAGTATCGTCTCTGGCTCTGCGCTCTCTGGTGGATGCCGAGAATCCGCGAAGTCGGAGGAGTCTGGGTGCAACCTGCCGGAACTCTTCGTCTGCCGAATGCCAGTATGATGAGTGCGGGTCCGGGGTCTTGAGAACCTGAGAACGCCGTTTGCCACCGAGAAGTAATAACGAAGAGACACGCTCGTTTGATTCGTTGGATAAATCTGATAGACATTAGTTTCTTCATTAGTCCATGCTCGGGGTGGCTGCCTACCGTGACAGCGCGGAGAGTCCCAGCGGCAGTAGGCAGAGCTCGATTTGTCGACATGATCGCGGCTGCTGCCAATTTGGCCATGTGAAAAGTGCACCGAGCGTGGTGTACGAGGGCTGTCGGTGGATGAGATGGTGCTTCGCGTCTCGGAATATGCTCTAGTCACAAACGAACTTCCTGGGTCAGTGTGGTCTTCCTCGCCGCGCTCTATCCGACCCTTTTGCAATTTGGCAGCCTCGGGCAGGCTGATGAGCGGAAAAGGCAGACGCGGGATCCCAACAATACCATTCACGCCATCCAAAGGAGGAACTTCTGCAAACAAGACTCTCTGAGGGTCTCTAGAGGATTCAAAGCCTTGCCAGTGGTTGCCGCTGCCAAAATACTCCGAAGACGCCGTCGAGTTTAAACTGTCGAAGCTACCATTGAATTGTTTCATCTCGAATGCTTGAGTACCGCGCTCTCGAGATCCAGTAATGCCGTCGAGAGAGCTGGAAACACGACGAACGGCCGCTTGCAAGCGGGTTCTGGTAGACATGCGTGTACTGGGTTTTCGGGTAGGGCCATACCCGGGCCCGGATGTAAATGTCACCGGTGGATGATGGCTCGTCCCGCAATACCCATAGCTGACAGTATCGGACACGTCTGCAACACTGCTGCCGGTGTCCACGTGTGCTTGGAACTGTGGCATCTTTTGACGGGAGAAGAGATGGTCACTCGTGACAGTTTCCCAGTCACTGTCGTGAGCATTTGGAGGGCCGTCGCGAAGACGCAGCATAGGCCCGCTGACAGACGGCTGGGCTGTGGAAGAGGTGTAATTCGGAGATGATGTGGCCGATTGAACAGGTACTTTGACAAAATTGTCGACTTTCTAAGCCGATGCAACGGCGTCTGCGTTGTAAAATGACCGAATGTGATGCTCCTGAACATCTCCGAGGTTGCCAATTGACGTGCCTGTGAAGCTGACTCTTCTTCGAGGCGATGGAACAGTATCAAGCGTACGTAGCGCCCGACTAACATCTCGCTCGGCAGATGGGCTGAGGAATAGTGAACGACAGGTGCTGGTTTCGGACTTGAGGGCACCAATGGTGGATGTCTTTGAATATGATGCTGCCAAGTTTCCGTGCAAATCTCTGTCTAGCAACGTCGTGGCTGGCCGCGCATGCTCCCGATATTGGTGCAGTGGTGAAAGATTCTCGTAGCGCATCTCGAGAGTATCATAGCTGCTCCGGCTCACGTAGCTGTAGATGCTCGATCTTGAGACGAAAGAGTTCTCCCGTGCCGGCGGGGACTGCACCAAGGTTGGTTCTCGTGACAGCCCGGACGAGCCAGAACTAGGCATTGTGTTTCGTCTTTGTGGCATTGAAGGCAACGTATGATCTTGGCCCGAGTCTCTCGTCGGAGAGAGAACCAGTGCAATCGTTTTCGGGGATTTGAATCGAGGCTGGAACTGTGTAGACAAGGCTTTTGCATTGGCTAAAGGAGGGTACACAATGTCATAGTCAACTTCAGTCTCCCATTCAGAGCTGGAGCCCTGCATATTCATACTCAATGAACCAAAGTTCCGTGTGTCACGTCCACGAGCGGTCAGACCAGGCAGGGGTCGAGGTCGGACAGAAATCTGCACTTCCTCACACGGCGAATTCGCGAATGAAGTGGCAAATTAAGGCTAGCGGCGGAATGATGTCTCGACCATGTTTGGATAGGTAATACCAAAGATAAGAAATTGTAATTGATTGTACCTTGGTTGAGGTGGCACAGGGCTGAGGCAGTTGTTTTGGTAGATGTTGTTGAAGTTTGGGACGATGGCAGTGAGACGCGCGACGCGACCCAACAACAAACACGAAAAGCGTGAGTTTTAATCGACGAGCTGGCGTCAGGCAAAGCTGCATCAGTGTGGAGGGTATCAATCCGAGCCAAGCTGGCGATAAGCGAGGTCCAACAGGGTTGGCAGCTGGCAGCTGGCAAGATGACGCACCGCGGCGGCGGCTTGCAAACCGACGCTGTCTCCGCAACCCCAGATCAATTTGCGCATTATAGACAATGGTGATACCGAAGAATAGATGAAAATAAACACGAAACAGCTTCTTTACGGTATTGGCAAACAATTCGGCAGAGACGAGATTGCCAATTGGGTGGCACTCCGCCCCTGTGCCACGCCGACTCGCTTCTCGCTTCCCCTTTCACTACTCGTCAGAGGCCGTTTGAACGGTCGAAATATTCGAGGCCGCCATCACCTCTATAGGTAAAAATTTGCATATCCCGACACGAGAAGATTGAGCGACCATGTCTTGCATGTATACAGTACCCAAGCCATCCGTGCAGGGGGTTAGACCTTGGCCGCATGGCGAGGCTGCGATGCGACCATGGTGGTGTCAACTTCGGCCAACTGAAATGAGTTAGTGCCTGGTCAGGCTTCAGGTATATTGCACGTATAGCCCCGTGAGCTTGAGGTCAGTCGATCATGCTAAGCCCGAATTCTCCGCCGTCACACCTGCTTGGCAATTGTCTGCGTTCTCTTCAGCCAGCCCAAGGGCGAATTCGGAATAGCGGCGCGGTCTCGGCCCGGAAAGCTTATTATTGAGTTTGTCCAGCTTCGTAGGCTGTCAAAAAGGCTGGGCAGCGGCACGGGCGGCATGGCCGGGGAAACAGGAAAACCCCATCTGATCTGCCCAGGCCGTCTGTCTGTGGTCAGCTCGTTCCAGGTAAAGTGCTCTCTCTGGTGTCTGGTTAGCCAGAACCTACAGCGGGGCTACCAGCCTGGTGCAGCCTCCACCGGCCAAGAGCAGAAGCCGCAGCAGGCTGCCTTGGGCACTCTTCCTCTCGTTTTGCCTTTTCGCGGATCACAGGCTACAATCAGGCCCAGTTCGACTCTGTACGCCGGCCGCGGACAGTATGCGCCATGGATCGCTACCGCAGGCCATCCAGCTGGGATGAGCTGCCAGACGAGATCTTACTGCAGATCATCGCCCGTATGTTCCCCGCTTCAGCCTCGCCTGGAATCTCCCGCGCAACTGCAATTGGGGCTGCAAAATGACATGCTAATGCTATCACTGCACATCCAGACCTCGAGCCTTTCCATATCACCCGCCTACAGCTAGTATCGCGCAAATTACAGAAACTTTGTCTGGATGATGGGCTGTGGAAACGAAATTGCTTCGACAACTCGCCTTGGTACCTACAGCTCCAGCACAGGCGTGGTGCCGCTCCCGCTCTTTTCGGCCTCGCTTCTGATGGCCACGACGCGCAACAGCTCACGAATATCGCGCAAGATGCTGCGTCCTCACCCGAAGGCCCCGATCGTGCCGGACTGCCGCCCGTGCCGCCGCACAATGACAGCAAACACCGCAGATGGCGAAAGCAGGAGATTGTCAACTGGGACCCATCGTTTCCCACCGAGCGAGTATCTTGGTACGATGAATACATTCAGCGCTACGCTCCAGCCTGCACATCGTGGCTTCAGACGCCCCGTATAAGAGACCGCGAAGTGGAAGCCATAGTCGAAGCGCGCGGTGTCGCTCTGTACAACCTGTACGACGGCCGCGACGGTGACGGCACGATGCTGGCTGTATCTCCGCTTGATGATGGATCTGTTTGCCTATGGGATATTCAGGGTACCCGAGGCAAACAGGGCAGCATAATTGGACGTAGTAAGCCTGACATTCTTTTCATTGATGGACCCAGCGGCCAGAATCAGCGCCGGTCGAAGCGAATTGACACTGGTGTGACGGAGTGTGTCAGCGTCAACCACCAGAACAATAGAGCATTCTTTGCGGTCCAGAGTCGTGAGTGCCATGCCAGTCTGCGCGTCAGATACCTGTTACTAACTGTACCTTGTACACAGATCTTATTGAGGTGGATCTGAACCGCCTTGAAGTCGTGAGCCGCGAATCTTTTGAATGGTCCATCACCACCATGTCTGCTGTGAACGAGGGTCTGCCTCTCACTGTTGGAACGTCTCTCGGCATTCATTTGCATGACTTTCGGAAACGGGCCAATATATCGAGCGATAGATCTGAACGAGTTGAATGGAGCGAGTCAGATGTCTATAAATCCATATTCGACCCGAAGCCTCTTCCCCCTTACGCATCGCTGTCTCAACCAACTCCGATCAGCATTCTGCATCTTCCCAAAGCTGGGTCGCACAGCCAGATATCTGACGATATTTATGTGTCGGGACGTTTCACCAACATTTTACATTATGATCGGCGCAAATTTCCCGCCATTGTTGGGTCAATTTATTCTGGTGGTCTAATTAAAAGCTTGGCTGCCGTGCCATACCCGTATTCGTCGGTGGACTACGAGGTGAGGCGGCAAGGCGAGCTTCCGATTGAGCAGGTTTCCCAAAGTAAAAGAACTGGCAGCGGCGTCACCCTGATTGCTGGCGGTTCCTATAAGCTGAAAGGCTCACTTGAGATTTACGGGCTGAGCTCGACTGCGCATTCAAGGGACCGGACTACGTTGCAGAATGCTGCAATGAAAAACAGGCAGACAGCAGCTTCGTCGACAATTCTTTCTCTAACAACACATGGCACAACAATCGTCTTCTCGGATGGAACTGGGCTGATCAAGTGGTTCGAAAGAGATGGGTTTACGGAATGCCGGCGACATAAAATCGGGTCTTTTGATGCAAGGGAAAATATTCTCTTTCTCGGTGGTGGACGCGGCGAGATTGCACGCAAGATTGTGTCGACAAAGTTGTCCATGGACCAAGATCGACCCAATAATGACAATATTCTATTTTGGACTGGCGAAAGGCTCGATATGCTTAACTTCGGAAGGGCACCGTTATGCCACTCGGATGACTTTGAACCGCAGGGTGAAGAGATGGCAGCGGAGGAAGAAAGGCGCCAGCAATATACTGGCAAGATGCGTGAAGCGCTCGAGAGGCAGACCGACGAGGTCCGGCTTATGAGCCGCTTTGGACACGGCCCAGCCTAACTACAGCGATGCACGCCAAGAAACGAAACCAGGTACACACGATATGGGCAGCAAGCCACAGACATAATGACGAAATTATTCAAGTGACGTATAAATACGAATAAAAAGATTCATCTCGATCAATTTCTACTTGTAAAGGTATTTCGCTCATAGTTTTGCGGGCGCGCCACTGGTGCCCAAGGACGATTAGGCTCGGCTTGGGCTCACCGATGCCCGGGCTCACCACTGCCGCCCATCGTTTCGGAAGATGTCATGCAAGGAGTCACGATGGTGGCAGCCAAGAGGGAAGGTCAGTGACAAGGGAGCAGGGTATCGGACGATAGCGACAGGGCAGAGGTCCAATTCGACGCAGAACAAAAAAACCAAAGGAACAAATCCCGTGAAAGGACGGCGACCGCGGACCGCTTCCGAGCTCTGCCTAGCTGGGGCATGACGCGCTGCAGCCATGGGCGCCCAACGCCTTGCTGGGACATAATTTATAGAACAGGGGCAGTGCTGGGGCTGCCGTTGCAAGCCAAGGTGTTTCCTCTCTTTCCTTTCTCCCTGACGTCGAATTTGAATGTATGTATGACCTGTTTATCTTGCGACACTACCAAAAGAGAGCTGCCCGCCATCTCCGCATCGCGGAATCTGGTGTGACCAGACCATCTGCTGGACTTGCCACTTTCGGCTACGAACAAATCACCTGGCACCTCTTGCAACCTCACACCACACCGCTCGCCGACTATCCCAGCGATTTTACACTCGTTCTCACTACCGTCGGGCCGCCGCCGTCAAATTATTTTTTACCTATTCTCTTCACTTTTTACGTCACAGTGCGTTTCCTTCTTTCTAGGCGCTCGACGCTGGAGCTCGCGTCATGGCCTTTTGGGTGCTTAATGCTGCCGCCGGAGCTCCGCCTGACGATAGCCAGCAACCATGGCGCCCTGGCCAGCAAGACAGCCATTATGCCCACGACGACTACAGAGGCAGGCCGTTCCAGCCGCCATTTGACCAGGATCAGATATACCACCGGCATGACGCAAACGGATACAACTTCGAAGCCCGTCGCTTTGATCATGCCGAGAGCTACAGCGGAAAACAAGCTGCGCCCTCCATACAGATTAAGAACCTCGCTTTCTTGGTCATTCGTGAGCAGCACCCCGACAGCCGGTCTCCAGGAGCGCGTGCGCGTTCTGCCGCACCGAGCGACAATAACGAGAACAGCTTCACCCCAGCCCCTGGGCCACGGCGTCCAGCGCCAGTGGAGCGCACCGAGTCAGGGCTTGCCATCTCGGACACGGCTGCTCACGAAGACGCCGATGAGGACGAGGAGCATGGCGGGCCTTTTCTTGACGACCTGGCCGCCGCCCAGCTCGTGCGTGACCACGTCTCCAGTTTCCAGAGGCGCTGCCCCGACTCACAATCTGGACGCATCCTTCGTTCACTGATCAGTCCCAAACACGACAGCCGGCAGCCGTCGTCGCGGAGTCGGAGTCAGCAGCGAAGGCATCCAGGGATACCACATCATCGCGAGCACAGCCCACGTACCACAACTTCCGCCTCTCCCGCGTCTCCCCTCGACAACGACGCATTGGGCAGCGTCTTCTCCGCCGCCAACGAACTCTTCTTCGCCAACCGCCTCGCGCGCCGCGTTGCCTGGGATTGGAGTCATCCAGGCAGCGCGCAGTATCAGAGTGCAGTCGTTGGCACCACGGCGCTGCGTCGCTGCGCTCACCTCGGTGGCTGGGAGACGCTGATTGTGCTATCATCACCAGTGCTGCGGGATACGCGGTACAACCGCCGTCTGCTTCTGTCAACCTTTTTACACGAGATGATTCATAGTTTTCTCTTTGTGACGTGTGGCCGGAAAGCGGGCCGGGAGGGCGGCCATACGGAGGGTTTTCTGCAGATTGCAGAGGTGATTGATGCGTGGGTGGGCAAGGAATACCTGCGTCTGAGTGACATGCAGGCTGACCTACAATATTTCGAGGACGGGACCGCCGTGCCCGCGACTCCATACATGGGGTACAGGCAGATGGTTCACGACCATGGCGGTACATGCGGACAAGAGCCATCAGAGAGGGCTGCTACCGCTGTTCCGGCGTGGCAGCTTGACAAGGAAAGAAATGTCTGGCCATATCCTAGTGGCGGCGGTGGCGCCACAGGGCACGGCATGTATTTGAATGAGCCTGTAATGCCGCCACCGCATCAATTTCGACATCCGGATGACGGTGCATGGCAGTGGTACGAGAGGGAGGGTTTCGAAGCCCGCGATGGACCGGTTCTTGGGGCTCAGTATTAGAATGATTGGACCCTTTCACATTTTGTACAATCACGGGAAAGCGAGCATTGCTGTGGCGTTTTTTCTTTTGGCAATCTGGGAGATGCCACCTGCATAGAACAAAATAATGGGGATCAATGATGAAACGATTCATGCGTTTGTAAATTTCGAGGCAATTGTAAACTTTTTAATGGATTAAACAAAAAACGACTGAATCATTCGCGCTATATTCCATCTTTATTCTTGTGAAGCAATTATGCATTATTTCAACATCCACCCATGCAAATGCAACAACGCCTAACAATGCAGAGCAACACTCGAGACCGTAAACAAGAAATGATTGCCGCTTTGTTTGGCACTATGAAATCCGAAGCACATAATCGAGTGTAGCTGACGTGTTTGGCAGAAAACAAAGTGTACGTTGCGTCATGACCGACCAGCAATGGAGCGATAACTGGTGTCGCCGTTTCGTTGGCCCGCCATCAACGGCTGCGTCTCACCGTCCTCGTCCTCACTGTCCACCGCGGCCGACTCATTCGGCAGCAGCACGCCGCTGTCGCGCATGCTGCTATTCTCCGAGCTGTCGCCGTCCTCCCCCACCGCCACCGCCACCGCCGCCGCCGCCGCCAGACCTGCCGTGGGGCCGTCGCCCTCGACAATCATGAAACCCGGGATGGCGCCGAGGAGGGCGACGACGCCGAGGAAGAAGTAGGCGCTGACGACGTAGCCGTGGTCGGCGCCCCAGGAAAAGACCCAGCCGGTGGAGGCGGGCCCCATGGCGCGGCAGAGGGCGCTGAACATGGTGGCGAAGCCGTTGAGGGAGCTGAGGATGCGGAGCGAGGTGCACGAGTTGGTGAGGAGGATGGTGGTGGAGGGAAAGGCAACGATGATGCAAAAGGCCTTGAGGATCATGACGCCGATGATGGCGAGGAAGCGGCCGCGGGCGGTGGCGAAGAGCGAGGCAAAGGGCGTGATGAAGTAGACGATGGGCAGGAAGATGGCTGCGAGGCAAAGAAGTGAGCGGGTTGAGTTTTGGGAGGTTTTGGGGGAAGGGGGAGGGCAAAGGAAGACGTACAGCAAAAGTGAAAGGTGCGCAAGACGCCAAAGCGAGCGACGAGGGCTGGGTAGAGGATGAATTGCACCGCGGCGCTGGTGACGCCGTAAATGGTGAAGATGGTGCCAATGGTGCCCGGGTCGAGGCCGAAGCCGCCGTTAAAGTACAGCGGCGGCCTGTAGTTGTCGGGCGTGCGCGGGACGACGGGCGTGCTGAGAAAGACGGTGATGTTTTGGTCGTACGCCACCGAGTGGAAGGCCAGGAAGGAGTAGGCGAGGAGCGTGATGACGGTCTGGTAGGTGAAGATTTCGCGCATCGACGCCGACCCTTGGGCCTTGGCGTGGCGCGGCAAGGGCCTGGAGGGGACGAGGGGCGCGGTGGCCTCGCCGTCGACGAATGACGACGTGCGGCCGCGGTGTTGCTGCTGCTGCTGCTGCTGCTGCTTGCGTCTGCGTGCAAAGGCGCGCGTGAGGCGCTGGCCGACCAACAAGCCCCAGTCTGTGCGATCACGCTTGGTGGCGAGCGTTTCCTACGAGAAGGAAGAGACGAGCAACGTCCCGTGTAAGTCAGATTTGGGCCCGGGTTGCGAGGTTGGGTAGCCCATCTAGGGTTCACTTGCTTACCTTGAGGAAAAAGGTGGCGCTGCAGGCGGAGATGAGAAAGAAGACGGTGGCGAGCAGGTTGGGGAGGGCGTAGGGATACGTCTTGAAAAAGGACATGCCGCCAAAGAGATTGGGGTACTGCTCGGCGGGCTTGGCGAAGAAGCCGCCAAAGGCAGGGCCGACGACGGAGCCGAGCGACCAGACGAGCGGCATGATGGAAAAGGCGCGCGGCTGCAGTTCTCGTTCCGGAACCATTTCGGCCACCATGGTCCGGATGATGCCGACTACAACGAGTTAGCGAAAGAGAGATTCTGCGCTTTGTGCGTGCGTGTGTGTGTGTATGTATGTGAGGTGGAGAGAAGGGGAGACACTGTTGTGTATATATAGAAACATACCATTTCCATTACCACCACCTTGAATGGCGCGGATGGTAATGGCCATGGGCAAGCTCGTCGACAGACCCCAGATGATAAAGCACACCATGGTGCTGAGCAGGCCGACAATGAGGACAGGCTTGCGGCCATAGCGATCAGCGGCGCGGCCCCAGGGCACGGCGGTGACGCTCTGAGCGAGGGAAAAGGCGGCCGACGTGAGGCCGGCCCAGGTGGCAATGTCGTTTTCCGCGATGCCGAAGCCGCGGATCATGTCTGGGAGGTACGGGTTCACAGAGGTGTACGCGAGGGGCTCTGCGAATCTGGCGACGGCTGGGGGTCGAGTGATGTTAGCGGGTGCGGTGACTGGTGATGCGGCAGCGGTACACATGTGGTTTAGGTACAAAGAAGCGACGTTCTTGAGAATAGGTAGGAAAGTAAGAGGAAGGAGGCGGAGACACGATGCGTTGAACCATGAACCTGAGTAGTAGACATTCACAAAGAGCGTAGGAGCGCAACGGCAACTTGAAGCGAGAGCAGTGTGAATAGACAGAAAGGCGACAAGAGTTTACGTACCGAGAATAGCTAGCTGCTGAACAGGCAGCTTGGGCCCGGAACCAGCATCTTTGGGCATGGTTTGGCGGCAGCAATCAGGATGAGTATGAGCGGCCGGAGTGCCAGATGCTCACCGCAGACGAGGATCGACAGACACGGCGGGGGTTGTCGGTCAGGACAGCAAGCGGTGGCGGCGTTGAACAAGTTTCTTTATAACAGTAGTGTATATCGACGCGTATAGGCCATGATGGTGATCCAAGTACAAAAAGACCCAAAACTTCACAAGAGGTAGTTTCGGAGAAAATGAAAAGAGGTCAGAGTTGGGGCAAATTAGGATTTTGCAGGTCGAGATCGGAGAAGGCTTGCATAACGGCTGTATGTACGGGGGCACTGGGGGGGGGCAGCTTTAGCGGCCGAAGAGTCGTCAGCTGCCGCCGCTGCAGGGCCGGCTAGGCCTGTAACTAGGCTGTAGCGCGTAGGGCGGCCCGCTGTTGGGCCATCCCTTAGTAGTTGCCTGCCCCCCCGAGACGGTGGCTTGCTGGGCGGCGCCGATGACGGGATTCCGTCATGGCAAGGCGATGGAAGTACAGAGATGCTGCGGTTGATTTGCCGAGTAATAAAGTAATCGAGTCTGTGCGGCTGTGGCAAAACCTTCGAGGTGCTACAGCAAACAGCACACCGGCAGCTAAACCTCTCTTGTTCACGCGACACAAGCTGCTCGTACACGGGGCGCATCGTGGCAATAAGCTTGGAATAGTCTGTGCTGAACTAACTACAAGGCAACTTGCGTACTTGTGATTGGGGATGCAGGTTGGCACAGCGTGGGGGAACCATCTACGCAAGGCCAAGCCCCGACATGGTGCAGCTGTATAAACACTGAACAGCATGGTTGAAATAGAAAAGCGTTCTCATCGACCAGGGCCGCTGAAGATTCCTCAAACCATCTCCGCATACCCAAATGTGCGGCAGTCAGCTTGGGTGAACTAGCGGATGCGCATGTCTCACATCACACTTGTCATGTAGCTTGTTGTCGTACCAGTAGCGCTCATTATACTAGGCACCTCAAGCAAGTCGTTGGAAAGAATATTGACGGTGAATTTTGTAATTGAACTTACCAATGAGACTTATTGCCAGACCTAGTCGGATCTACTGGTAGTATGCCACACGAATTCTTCATCATCGCACACCAGATCGACGATGCAGGAGCCGGCATGCGTCGACCCGTTACAGGCATTGTCCAGGGCGACAAGGTTCACCGGCCCTCCACTCTGAAGCACGCGGCAAATCAAAGTGACGTGCGTACTATGCACAGTGGTAACCAGCTGCAGCCTCACTATCCTTTGCCACCAACCAATCACCCCCAGCACTTGCACGTCAGACAGGGCAGAGAGCAAGCGCCCCATCGGGGTGCAGGGTGGGCATCGAGTTCGGAGGATCGGTCAGGTGGTGCATGCATGGAAGAGCCGGCCCGCCGTGCACACAGCGCGGTAATACAAGTCGACAAACTACAAAACAAGTGCAGGACGAGCCCAACTCCCGATGCTTGGCCGAACCATCACGGCCGGAAAGCAGGGACTGCGGATGGCGACGGGCAAGCGGCGAGGGAACGAAAAGTCCAAGGCCAGAATATACGGCGGCGTTTAGCACGATTCGCGGAATATTCTTAAACGGCTCGACTGAGGTAAGGGATGTCGACTTTGGCAAAGTCATTCCAGGTCGGCTTTATTACAGTTATTGCCCTTTATCTGACACCAGGTTGCGCAGAGGCTGCCCCGTATGGTTAAGTGGTGGCGGAACAGAAGCAGAAAAAGCTCAACGCTCCGAACAATGGGCTGCCTGATCTGGCAACAACTGCCACACCAAAAAGGCACGTTAACACCGCGAGGAAAAGGATAATGAGAATTTCAGTCAGACACACCTGCAAAGTATAATTCAACTGAAGAACACACCATGCGCATTTTATTTCGCCGCCGTTCACTCAGCCAGATGCAAGTTGCGAGACAAATCCGGCAAGCCGCTGCGGGCTCCGGCCCCGAGTCTCGGAGGGGGATGCCCGTGGCGGGATGACGCCGGAGGTCAGCCTTGTACCTCGCTCTATACAAAAACGCTGTAAAAGGTACCTGCGGCGGCCTGTCCGCGCGGGAGGCGTACCCTGACGTGCCGGGCGCCATGTCTGGCACCATTACGACATGGGCGGATGCGACCTTGCAAAGATACCCTGCCTCTGGCGTGCTATGAAAGTTGCTTTATCTAGAAGCGGAGAGGGATATATTTTCTTGATGTTTTTTTTTCTGGTCTTTTTCTAATTCCTGCAATCTTTCTCACGGTGATTTGTTAAGACTGGCTTGATCATGACAAAATTGTAAGTCGCTCTTCAATTCCCCAGCCGCCCCGCAGCCAGACAAATAACCCCGCTGCTGTGCCCCCCTGTAGGCCGTAGCGGCCTGTGTGCGCTGCAATGGCCTGCGCTGTGCAGTCTTTATGGGTGCAGCAGCCGAGACTCTGCTTGGCCACGCGGCTTTCGCTGCAACCTCCAACGCAAACGCACCTTTGCGGGAGAATCTTGCTCCCATCAAAGCATACGCATACAAGAGTTGCAAGCAACAACTTTGAAACGGGCTTAACCGCTCTTCCTTCTGCCTCATCTCTTCTTCTCGAAATCTGCCATTAACTCGCGCAAGGTTCACATCCCCGTCCCGGTCCGCGGCACCACCACCGCCCGAGAAAATGGCCGCCTACGCCCAGTACGCCGAGTCGACGCCGCTCATCCGTGCATCCCGCGCTGCTGTCCTCGTCGAGCAGCGTCGCCGGCGTGAGAACCAGACCTGCCGCCGCTTCTTCATCATCGCCACCTCGTGCATCGCCCTCTGGGGTCTCTTCTCCTTCTTCTTCCAGGCCTTTTTCGTCTGGCCCTACCACTACCACCGCTCCCACGACGGCCGCCACTCGGCCACCGACGTCGACGGCAGGACCTTGACCTACGACGAGCTCAAGTCCATTCTTCTTGACACGCCCGACGCCGACAAGGCCCGTGAATGGAGCCAGTACTACACCGCCGGCGCTCATCTGGCCGGCAAGAACTTTTCGCAGGTGCGTCGCAAAACTGCCAGTGCATCGCAAACGATGACGGCATTGATGCTAACGAGACTTTGTTTGGACAGGCCGATTGGACTCGCCAAAAGTGGGAGTCTTGGGGCGTCGGCTCTAGCATTGTCGCCTACGATGTGTATATCAACTACCCCGTCGACCACAGCCTGTCGCTGCTGGAAAAGGCCAAGGGCCACTCCGGCGCCTGGGACGTCGCCTTCAAGGCTTCCCTCACCGAGGATGTTCTCGACGAGGATCCCACCAGCGGCTCCAAGGACAGCATACCGACCTTTCACGGCTACTCGGCCAGCGGCAACGTGACCGGCCAGTTCGTCTACGTCAACTACGGCACCTACGCCGACTACGAGGACCTGGTCCACGCCGGCGTCGACCTTGCCGGCAAGATTGCCATTGCCAAGTACGGCGGCATCTTTCGCGGCCTCAAGATCAAGCGCGCGCAGGAGCTCGGCATGGTCGGCGTGCTCATCTACAGCGACCCGGGCGACGACGGCGAGCACACCGAGCAAAACGGCTACGAAGCCTACCCCGACGGCCCCGCGCGCCAGCCCAGCAGCGTCCAGCGCGGCAGCGTTCAGTTCCTCAGCACCCGGCCCGGCGACCCGACCACGCCCGGCTACCCGTCCAAGCCCGGTGCGCCGCGCGCCCCCGCCCACGACGCCACGCCCTCCATCCCGTCCATTCCCATCTCCTACACCGACGCCCTACCGCTTCTCAAGGCGCTCAACGGCCACGGCCCCAAGGCGAGCGACTTTGGCAACCCCTGGATGAGAAACCTTGGCCTCTCCTACAAGGGCATCGAGTACAACATTGGTCCGTCCCCGGCCCACATCGCCCTCAACCTGTACAATGAGCAGGAATACGTCACGACCCCTCAGTGGGATGTCATTGGCATCGTCAACGGCACCGTCCCCAACGAAGTCATCATCATCGGCAACCACCGCGATGCCTGGATCGTGGGCGGCGCCGGCGACCCCAACAGCGGCTCCGCCGTCCTCAACGAGGTTGTCCGCAGCGTCGGCGTCGCTCTCGAGGCGGGCTGGCAGCCGCACCGCACCATTGTTTTTGCCTCGTGGGATGGCGAGGAGTACGGCCTCATCGGCAGCACCGAGTGGGTAGAGGAGTACCTCCCATGGATCGACGACGCCAACGTTGCCTACATCAACGTCGACGTCGGCGCCGCGGGCCCTGTCTTCCAGGCCTCGGCCGCGCCGCTCCTCAACCAGGTGCTGCGCGACGCTACAGCGCTCGTGCCCTCGGCCAACCAGACGGTCGAGGGCCAGACCATCGGCGACGTCTGGGACGGCCGCATCAGCACCATGGGCAGCGGCAGCGACTTTACCGCCTTCCAGGACTACGCCGGCGTACCCTGCATCGACATGGGCTTCAAGGGCGGCGCGGGCGACCCCGTCTACCACTACCACTCCAACTACGACAGCTTCTGGTGGATGGAAAACTACGGCGACCCGGGCTTCCGCTACCACCGCAGCATGGCCCAGCTCCTCGGCGTCCTCGTCGCTGAGCTCACCGAGAACCTCGTGATCCCCTTTCAGGCCGCCGAGTACGTCGATGCCCTCGGCACCTACCTCGACCAGGTTGAGAATAAGCTGCGCCGCTACCAAAACAGCGACGGTGACGACGACGAGAACAACAGTGACTATGTCAGCAGCATCGAGAGCATGGACGATGAGGCGCTGTTCCTCGAGCGCGGCCGCGCTGGCATCTTTCACGCTACCAACCGCAACGGAGACGACGTGGCGAGGGGCAACGCCGACGCCTTCTGGACCAGCCTCAAGGACATGCGTCTATCGCTGGCGCGCTTCCGCATCGTCGCCGGCGAGCTCGACGAGCAGGCCGAGCGCGCGCGCGACGTCCTCGACCACGGCCTGCCGTGGTGGAACATTGTCGGCAAGATTCGCCTCGGCGTCACTATTCTCCTCGTCAACCACAAGTACAAGGAGCTCGAGCGCCACCTTTTGTTTGAGGGCGGTCTCGACGGCCGTAGCTGGTTCAAGCACGTTGTTTTCGCGCCGGGTCTTTGGACCGGCTACGCGGGTGGTGAGTCTTGATCAACATTCTTTTTAAAAAAGAATGAACCTTTATGCTGACTTCTTGTAGCTGTCTACCCCGGACTGATGGAAAGCATCGACGCCAAAGACTACAGCAACGGCCTCAAGTGGTCCGGCATCATCGACAAGTGCATTCGCAGAGCGACCAAGAGCCTGCAGTGAGGGGGCGCATAAATCATGGAGCGATGCTATTTAGTAGGTATGGTCATGGAATGTACTCACATTATTTGGATCTACAAAGAGGAACTCTTGATGCAAGCTCATTGACTTGGGACGTTCTCACTGTAAGCAGGTGCATTATAATGTCATGCCGACACGTGCTACGACCACATTTCGGCCATACAAGTTCACGTCAAGGCGATAGATGTTTGGCAAAAATGCTGACACAATCGGCCCCGAAAGCAATCTTTAATGTATTGCCATCAGGTCAACAGGTTCTCATAACAAGACTGTAAATTATAACACCATGCCGTCCAGGACGCAAAATACATCCAACTCGGCCCTTCAATCTCACAACGCCAATACGCCAGAATTCCGCGAGCTGTAAACTCTCGATCCTGCTTTTCCATTATCCGGTGTAATGCATGTGGTGCGGCGGTTGCTGCTGAGGTGGAGGATATGCCACCGCCTGTTGCGCCGGCACCGGCGAGACCGTCTTGTGGTACGAGGTGCCCGTGTGCTGGGGCATCACGGGAGCCGGCGCGTAGTAGCTCGTCTGCGGCGGCTGCTGCTGCTGGTGGTGGGCGTAACCTTGGTTGCCGTAGAGGCCCTGCTGCTGGGGCGGCGGTGGCGTGCCGTACATGCCGCCCTGCGGGTTGTACGCCGTGTCCTGCTGGGCAAAGGGCACGCCGGTGCCGGTCTGGGGCACGGCCTGGTAGGTGGTGGGTTGCTGCGGGGGCATCATCATGACGCTGCCGCCGGCGAGGTGGCGGACGGGACGGCTGTGGAGGCCGGCGCGGCGGTGTCGGTGAATGACGACGGAATCGACAACGAGGCAGATGAAGAAGAAGAGGCTGGGGAATACCATCGTGTCAGTGGCCATATGTCCAATGGAGGGTCATGTACTGGATCGGACCTGCAGGAGGATGGGGGATAACACTTACAACTCGATCGCACCGAGACCCGCGGCGGCGGCGCCAATGGCAGCATTGGTCGTGGTGTAATCATCATCGTACCAGCTGTAGGTGTAGCGGCGGTAGAGGTAGCGAAAACCAAAGTCGTTGTCACTCAGGTCGCGGCCACCGAATAGGCCTGCGGCGAGGATGGCGCAGGCCGCAAAGCCGCCGAGCCAGAGGAGGTACTGGTAAATGTCGAGGACGAGGACGGCCCAGTAGTTGAAGGCGCGGGGGGCGCACGAGTGGGCGGCGATGAGCCAGATGCTAGTGATGATTGTGCAGACGGCCTTTACTTCGTGGTCAGTGTTTCTGCCGTTTCAGGCACAGCGAGTGCTTGTGGGAATCGTACAGTAAATATTTGCACGTAGAAACCGGCGCCAATGACACTCGTGGTGACGAGGTAGCTGCAGAGACCGAGAATGACAACGGCGACAATGAGCTGCAGGATGCGAATGGTGATCCAGCCTTTGGGATAGTTGGGCATGTGCTCCTTGCCCGGCGCTCGCATTGCGGAACCCATCTTTTTCGATTTGAAGCCGAAAGTCGAGTCGTGATGGATGGTGGGCGTATTAGCGGCTGCGGTGTAGTTGCAACTCTGGTCCAACAACCTCGCACAGTATGTAGGCGACTTCTCAAACGCTGCGAAATCCACGCGAAGAACAATCACGACGAACTTGTACTTCGGAAAATCAGAACAAAAAATTGTCCATAAGCAGAAGCGGCTGACCCCTTATTAAGAATATGCAGATCCCTGGAAGCCCTGGACGGAGCTGTTGGTGCCAACCAGTCACGTCTCTGGCGTTTTTTTAACCAACTTGTTTTTAGTTGGTTCTCATGCAGGCACGCGCCCGCTGGCTGGCTGAGTCTGCCTCGTTTCTAGCGTTGCAAGCCGCCGCGTTCTTTTGGGTTCAGCTTTGCGAGCCGACGAGATTAGCTTCCCCATCGCAACGGGGGGTAGGGGTTTCTTACTGCACTAGGCTGCGCTGCCGACAGAGATTGGCTGAGGCGACATCGGGCGATTCCACTGCGGCTGACGGTGTCGTCTCATTTGCATGCCATGGTGCTGATGTCTTGGGTTGTGAATCTTTTGCCTGGCGCTGAGCGGTAGAAGAACAGCGTCGCACTTTCGTAGAGATTCGCAATGTTATTTCGGCCTTTGGTCTTTTTATTTTGCAGCTTCAGCCAGTGTGTTTTCTGCCGTATTTCTGCCAGCATCGTAACCCTTCTTCTCCGAGACCGCAACGCCTCGTTCAGTCGGGCAGGGGTTCGCCGGGCTGACAACCGGCCAGTGTCTCGTGTGGGCCGCCCGCAAGATTGTCATCAGCCCTACCTCTTGGCGTAACAGCTGGGCTCACAAGTTGGAAACACCGTTTGCACATACAGAAACCATCTTCAGTCGCGCAGTCGAATATGGCAACTCTACCAGTAGACATTTGCCAGGTAACTGAGTTTGCGCGATGGGGAGCTCCTCTGATATGGTACAGGTGGCACGTCCTCTCGAAGCCGTTGCGTGGGCAGCATCTGCTGTCGAGCTTTGCGCCGTCGCACAGGTTGCCTGAAATCGGTGCCCAGCCACACGATCGGCCTGGAGCCTACCCTGGCGCGTCTCATGCCTACTGAAAAAATATAGTAGAAGGGGTTTAATCAACTGACGGTGCCTTTCTTTGTGTGCGACGCCCACGATGCTGTTGCAGAGTGGAGAGTGTGGAGGAGCTGGAAGCAGGGCAAGCCGTACTGCTGTGGCGTGAGGCGAGGCGCAGCCGTTTGTCTCGACCGCAAACGCCTCTGGGTTTGCAACGACAGCCAGTACATGTGCGAAATACGATGAAGCTCATTTGCATTGCGGCACAGCTAAATTTGCACCGAAACATGCACAGGAGCATATCGAATGGCTCCGAATACACCACCACACACATCAGTGATGTTGGCCGCACGTTTCCATATCGCAGCTAACAATTGTGCTTTGCTGAGCGCGAGAGCCTGGGGCGATCAAGTATGGTATAGGGACTTGTGAAACTAATTTACATGCTACGGGGTACACGAATCTCATACAGGATCAGCGGGCGGTTCCTCGTTCGGTTGCGGATGTCGAGGCGCTCGGGCATGGTTTGACGCGCGTGCCAGGTAGTTGAGACGGGCGATGACATTCCACGTCTCTGCAACATGCCACGGCCGGACCAGGCTCGATAGCCTACGCTGGCCATTGAACACTGTTCAACACGGCTACAAACCGGCCGAGGCAATGGTCTGATTTCGTCTGGACTCAACACCTCCATGCCACGTCCTCGATTTTATCCAGCGCCTCGCAGCTTCTAGAGAGGTACCCTTTTACCCTCTCTCTCCTGCTCTACGGCCATCATATGCACTATCTGACGACGTAAAAGGCCCTCGTCTTTCGTGGTTTATGTCATTGTGCGCGTTCGTCCGCCGAGGAGCAGCCGGTGGAAAGAGATGCTGCATCCCGGCCGTCCGAGACATGTTATGTGAACTTTATCCAGGTAGCTCAGGTTGCAGTTCTGGCTGCCCTGGCGACTTGCCGGTAGTAGTGAGCGCCGCAATCTCTTCAACTCTATCCCGTTCCCCTTCATTCCCACCTGTTTGATGCTGGGCCTAGAATACGACGTCAAGTCGCATAAGACACATCCGACATTGTCTGGGAACTTCTTGGGCTGCTGTTGGGGATGCAACTAGAGAACTACGAGGTTATGGTGGTTAGTGTGACGAATCCCAAAAAATGTGCGCCACGGTATCATCGCGTACGAGAAGACGGACGAGCCGCGCAATGCAACCAACTCAATATTCGATTTTGGCGACGGGCACATTTCTGACAATAAAACAACCGAATTTTTGGCCACGGAGGTCGAGACATATTCGAAGAGACTGTTGGATACTCGGCGGTACATGACCAAGTTTTCTTACATCCCCAGACCTGAGATTCAAGGCCAAGGCGACGGGCTGCGCCATATTGCAGCCCACGTTGCAGGTGCACAAGCAGTATGGACACCGGTGGCTCCAGAAGCACTCAACGGTGAGGTAGTATAGGTCTCGCCTCACTTTGAACTCATATGACTGACAACTTTGGCAGACAGTTGGCCGCCAGACCAGACCAATCCCGGTCGTCATGGTACGGGAAGCTACAATGAACGGTCCATAAAGCCAATTTTGGATGAGACCGTTTTTAGCCGCGATGAAGGAACTCGAATTAGGGAGTGGTACGCGGATGCCGACCAGCAATGTCTGGAACAGATAGAGGTCAAACAATCGCTTTGACGATTTATAGAATCGCGACCGAAACAGCTCGGCCGAGGCCTCGCGGCTGCCCAGCTTCTTGCTCTCGTTATACGACAATACCACCAGCCTAAACTGGACTGCTTTTACCCACACAACCTACAAGTCTGTGGCGCGTGCCTGGTGAGATCCATGCATGCAGTCTGTTGGGTCGGTATCCCTCTGTATTTACCGGTTTTCGGCTGCCGACCTGCCATCTTTCTCGTGGCGCTGCCTGAGCTCCCTCAGCTAACCATTTGTGCCTGATGCAGAGCATTCAGGGAAGTCGGACAAGATTGGCACCAAACCCAATTCAGGCCCCTACTGTAACGGGTGGGACTTACAATACCTCGGTATTCTCGCCGGCATTTCGGGGCATACTCATACCGCAGCTGCCGTCCTCAGGACACGATGGTGTTGGTCACTATGGCGCCTTTCCGGTCGAAACCATATATCTACGTGAGCCACTGCAACCCCCAGAGTTTCCTTGGCCGGAACGCAATATACGTTCGCTGGAGTTGAACCGAGAAGCTGACCCAGATCCCGAGTTCTGTACTAAGTACTTGCTGGCCTCTGGCGGATGCTCTGCTGAGCCTTGAGCGCTTTATTACGGACTTTTTGCCTCTTCGGGTCACACGCTGTGAAGACGATAAACTATTTTCATTTGCACACGCACTGACCTCGTTGAGACAAATGTCACGGCAGCAAGCAGGGCCATTCGCTGCAGAGAGTCTCTCCATCCCAGAGCAGCAGCATGTGAAGCACAAAGATGCGCCGGCCGAGACGGTGGGTCATTACGGTCAATGCTCGTTGGGGCCTGGGTTGTTCTGATGTCCTGCAAAGGACCGTTCCGCGAATCTCGTCCCGCAACCTCTATTCGCTACGCCTTTGTGCACGCCAGACGCACGCTATTTGACATATCTGCTCCCGGATATGTCGTGCACGATGATGTAAACATGTGCGGACTGCATGGATTTCTAGAAGTCACAGAGGTAGCGTTCGAATCGTAAATTCCGCAAAAGAGGTGCACACTGCTCGTCGCCTCACCAGTTAAACGAGAAGATACGGATGGTGTAGAAATACGACAGAGCTGCGTATACGGTACGAGAGGGGTGGATATCTAAGACGGACGAGAGCTCGGCTCGCAAAGATGCTGCACGAGGTGATATCAACTGCCTGAATGGCAGGGCTGCATGAATGGGCGACCACGGGAACCAGATACGCGTATTGATGAAGGCGCCGGAAGTGGGCGCGTGCAGACTTCATGCACGGGCGGCGTATGGGCGCTCAGTTTTGTTGCTGCATGATCTCTAATTACCGTCGGGTAATGCCCATGGAGGTTTTGGCATAGTCACGACGCCAAGGCCGCAGGTGTTCTTGAGAATACAGGAAATCGTATGGGATGAAGTGTAGTTCAAGAGTTCAGATTTACAAAACATCACGGCCATCAATCCTGCGCCTTTCCTGTGCTAATCGGAACCCCATCGACACTTGTCTCTACCAAATACAACATACCTCAAAGCATTATTCAACTCTCTTCTGGACCATTTTGACTGCTAACGTTGGTTTTCGCGACACCAGCTCCCAGGGTTGTTCCATACACGACACGGGTGTGCTGTCATGGCTACGCCAACCCACCAAGCAGTTATCCCATCCAGAGGCTTTGGTTGTTTCGAGAGCCGAGCACGAAGCAGATTGACTACGAAGCGGCAAAAAGTGGGCAGACAAAGATTGATACCCAACATCACATGGAAAGTCGTATGCATCATGTCGAGTTGTGTATGGCACCAATGAGACAGGCGACAGTCGAATACGTTGATACACGACCTAGACTGCCGGTTCCGGGGCCGCCCGACAGCTGTCGAGTCAAGTCATGGTGATTCGTCGTCCAAAGTGCGATACCAGTTGCGTTGAAGAGAGTGGGCGACTGCTGGGACATGTATAGAGGTTTTATGAATGAGCTGGGGAGAGTCTGTGAGCATCCGCTGTCATGGCAGACAAGTGTGCCTCACAAGTAACGTAGGCTGGTGACTGGAAAGACAAGCTACGCAGCGCTTTCAAAAGAGGCTTTGAGATGTTGAGAATCACACAACGTAAAGTCTGCTCATTTCGTATTATCTTGATAAGAAAACAGACCCTGTATGTCCTTGGTCCAACTGTATATCGCCTGATCTTCAATCTCAGCCTATAAGATTTGGTAGGCTTGGCGATGGCGCCAAGTTCCGTCCTTGACCGGTTTAGGCACCAACACGAATCCCGGACGAGTTTCCAAAGTCTATGCCGCAAAAGAGGGACCGTCGGATTTATCGCATCACTGCACTGCGCAATTCAATCCGTGACTGTCAGGCAATGCTGCCCTTGTTATGCATGCACTTTGTCGGCGCATCTCCACTCCGCACCCCATGCGCGCCGCCTGTCGATCATGCCCCCTCTCTTGACTACGGCACTACTCCGTACTAAGAACGCCAAACCAGCAATCCCCCATGTTGATTAATCCCATTCATCTCACCGAAAGACTCTTTCTTTCCACCCTATAACAGGAAAAGACTCAACATGTAACGTTTTGCCAAGATCCTGTCCAGCCATGGCCGGCACGTGGGTGAAGAGCGGCTGGCGACGGCCCCCTCGATCGTTTTTGCCCCGAATGCCGGTCCGTCTGTTGCCAGATTCCCCCCGAGGCTGGGCGCGGCGCGCAACGCCAAGAACAGCCCATCCAGGTTTTGCGGACACCACCGACACAACACGGCAAATAGACCCTGCATATTTCTCCGCCCACTCCCACGGGGAATTACTCTTTACTACGACACCCTCTAGCACCCACCGACCTTCCCAAAACGACACGGGGAGGGGACAAGTCTCCTTCCTGCTTTACACTTTGCTCCCCGTCTTACGTATGACTGGCGACCTAGTCTGGCCCATTCAGCTCGCTGGCGGGTCAGGTATGTCGTTCCTCGCGCCGTGTCTCATGCAGCGAGACCATGTGGCCGTAGCGCTGATCCTGGTATGGAAAGCTCTGAAGAGTAGACAATGCCATTCGGGCGCCATCTGCATAGCTAACAAAGCTCCAAGGGAAAACGGTGGGCAATCTTGGTCCGTCATGGCCAAAGCCGCATTGACATGGGATAGCGTGAGCTGAGGCACGGACACACGGTCTTGAACTGCAAGTTGTATAAATGGCCTGGGCACACGCCCTTTAGTTCCCCCTTGAACTTTTGTCCGATGTAGCCTCCCTCTCCTCCTCCAGCAGTTTCCCCATTCCCGTCCCCTCGTTCTCAGCATGGTCCACGCCCTGAGCGCCCTCGCGGCCGTCGCCGCCCTCGCCTCCGCCGCCGTCGCCGCGCCCATGGCCGCCGCC